>CAJNJA010081474.1:277-49525 GCA_905231915.1 Symbiodinium necroappetens | reverse complement strand
TTTGGGGTTTGGGGGTGTTTAGGGTTTAGGGTTAAGGGGTTTGGGCTGAAGAACGAAAAGTAAAGTATATTATTACGGTATACTGGTCTACTTTAAACACGGCTGGAGGCAAAGGACATATCCTTACTAGTTGTGCTGCTACCCCTTGAAACAGCACATTTCGATCCTCAAATCTATAAACAAAGACGCACTGTGACGAGGACCGGCAAAAAAACCGCCCACCTCTGTGCCCGGATCAGGTTCCGGAGCCGTCCTTGCCGCAGTCGTGCACGGGCGCGGACATTGAATTTTAGCCGGCGGAAGGGCTTTATTGGGTTGCCTACACGTTTGCCATGTTGCAAGCTGCCACGATGTTGACAATGGCACAAATTCCGCCGGGGGCTGGAGGGCCTAGAACACATCACACTTCGCGAGTTAAAGCTTCTGATCATTGCCCTGGTGGTTCCTATAAGGGCCTCCCAGGCTTGAAATCGAGGGCTCCTTTCTTCTTCGTCTTTGCTTGTCGTGTTGTGGCGGACCAAATGTGGGGGAACCCCAAATCCGACAGCCCCATGCTCTGGACTCTTACGGGGGTGGTGCCCGTGAACAGTCAACCCATGAATGCAAAAAAACGCGCTGATTACGGTAGACACTGGTGGAGTACCGTGTAGTACATACATTCACATACACACATGCAAGTATTTCCACCGCATCAACCCTGAATCCCCGAGTTATTGGCCAAAAGTGGCCTAAACTTTTACACAATATCTCATCCCCGTCTCAGCTGGGAGAACTCGACTGCCTCGCGGTGGACGGATGCTTGTCCTGTGTGCTACTCGCGAATTCAACTTTGGAACTCGACTTCGAGGTTGAGGATTTGGTGCAGTGTAGGATTCAAGCCAAGGTTGGGGCCACATTGAGGGCTTTAGGGTTTAAAAGTTTCGGATATACGGCCTCAGGCAACGAGCCCAACTTGTACCAAAAAGCGTCCTGAAAGCATAGATACGGGATTTTCCTTACTTGAGGGGTATGGGCTCTGTGGGAACTTGTCCAATTTCGCACGGGGACTGGAGGTTACGCTCTAATTGGCGCTCGATACAAAGGATACCACCCCGAAACAACTGCCGATAACTTACTCCACGGCGATGTTACCTTCTGAAGGGGGTCAGGGTGCAAAGCGTTAAAAGGGAAGCAATCCGTTAGGTTTTTGGCCTGCCATTGCTCGGTTTACAACAGGGGCTTTACGGTTTGCAGATTTGGGGGTTTCCGAAAATAGGGGACCCCAATTTAGTGCCCTAAATAGTAGGATCCTTCCTGCAAGGGCCTCAAAGCAAGGTACCCCTTATTTTTGGAAACTCCCATTCGGGTTCATGGATTAAGGACGAGCTCGGAGAGCTCAAGGGCTTCTCCGGAATTTCGTCATGCGGCCCTGGCATTTGAGCTAGTGGCCATTTATGACCCGTTTTCTTTTACTCTACGTGTTTGTTGCGGGAAAATATGCAAACGCGTGAATATGCAGTTTCCTCAGACTTGCGTAGCTCAGAAAAGAGCCATTGTGGGTTTGTGGCTTGTCGGGCTTCTACAAAATACAGGTGTAGGAACTGCGACCTTTAAAACGTATGGGGTTTTGGGGTGTCGACAAGGGGCCCCAAATTGAGGTTGGCTGGTCTACCCAAGGGTTTGGGGTACATACTTTAGGATCAAGGCTTAAACTTGAAGGTCGAGTTTGGATGGAGTCCAGGGCAGCAGGCTTGGGCCTGGGGTCTAAGGCATATACAGTACACGGTCTCTACTTGTACATCACCCCTAAGGAACTTCGATCTACCCCCTCAAACCCTAAGCCTGCAACCCACAAACTCGACTTACGCCCCAAGCCCCAGAACGGGAACTCCTAAATCGTCAAACCCCTACAGCCCCAGAAAGCAAAGGAACATGTCTCAACAATCTTCGAGATCTTTCAGGCTCAGTGCAACGGGAGGTACGCAAAGCTTTGAGCCTAGGGTGCTTCGATTGGGATATACGCTTTCGGTGTTTGGGGTTTACTAGAAAACCCAAACCCCCAAATCCAACGCTAAACTGCTACATCCTGAACCCCTATACTTGTAACCTCAACCCTAAGTTCCATGATAGATTAATATTGTTGGGAGAGTTGATATGGTTACTACTGTCTTGTAATGCATAATAAAGACCCTAAATCCTTAAACCCTTAAAACCCTAAACCCTTAAACCCTAAACCCTAAATAAACCTTTAAACCCTAAACCCTAAACCCTTAAACCCTAAACCCTAAACTGCCCTAGGAGTTTAGGATTCACGTCCCAAGGCTCCAAGATTTCCTCGCCAGCCCAGCGCAGCGGCAGCGTGCGGCCCAGCGCCAGGGGAAGACCGAGAGCAGCTAGTTCAGCAGCCGGCGACATGCTAAGGGGTCCAGGGTTTAGGGTTTAGGGTTTAGGGTTTAGGGTTAGGGCTTGCCTGTAGTCTCCATTGTAGTTCCGTTTTTGTGTTTAACCAGGTATATATTTAGGGTCCTAGAAGGCAACCCCACCCCAAGAAAGGAACTACAACGCAGACTAGAAGTAGGGAATTTAAAGGGCTTGGGTTTGGGGTTTGTGGCTTTGGCGGGCCCTATGGTTCACAGCTTAGGAATATAAGGATCCTTGGAAACCTAAAGGTGTCAAAGCTCTGCACAGCAAAGAAGATACAATTCCGCTCCATGCTGAGGGTAGATTTCTGTAAGGTTGAAGCCTGCCTAGCCGTATCAGAATCAGACCGCTAAGAGCACTTGTCTGCCAACACTCACAAACTCGTGCTCAACGCTCCAGCAAACCGTCAACTCTAAACCCTAAACCCCTAAACCCCTAAACCCTAAACCCTAAACCCCTAAACCCCTAAACCCCTAAACCCAAAACTTCCTTAAACCCTGTAAACCCCTAAACCCTGTAAACCCCTAAACCCTAAACCCCTGAACCCTAAACTTCCTTAAACCCTGTAAAACCCTAAACCCTAAACCCTTAAACCCTAAACTTCCTAAAAAGCCCTCTAAGCCCTAAACCCTAAACCCTAAATTGAAGCCCTACACGTGAATTGCCGAGCTGCGGTTGCGAGACTGGGAGCTTGAAGCTGCCAAGCAGCATGGGGTTTAGGGTTCAGGGTTTAGGGTTTAGGGTTTAGGGCTTCGGGGTTTAGGGTTTAGGGTCTTAAGGGTTTAGGGCTTTAGGGTTTTAGGGTTTAGGGTGTCAGCAGGTATCTTGTGGCCGGCGAGAGAATTGTCTGGGCACAGGTAAGGTACATCTCTGGCTAGGGAGGACTGCCGAGGGACCACCAAACCTCTGCAAAAGCCCTCATCCCTACACCCTATGCCCTAATCCCTAAGGATCCCCAAACCTCTGAAAAAACCTAATCCCTGCACCCTAAGCCCTAATCCCTAAACCTTTAACCTTAACCCTTAAACCCTAAACCCTTCGGAATATCATCCTGGCGACTTTCCTGGCGACTTAGCACGTTCAGCTCAGTGATCCTCATCCATCTATTCAACACTCAGAAACAACTCCTCCTGCGATTCTTCTGAGACTGGTATCATCCCCGTCGTGGTAAATCTTATGCTCCTTTCTCCGCTTGCAGCCAGCATCCTGTACAAAGACAAAGTGCTCATCTCCACCCCTTCAGGCGTGGCGGGCACTGCGCAGGCCATGATGGGTCGGCTCAACGGGTGCTGATTTTGGTTGACCGGAAGCCCTCCATTCAATCAACGCCATAAGAAACAGCTACACCGCTCAGACCATGATTGTTTTGACTTTGCGTATTGCAACAAGGTGGTGGCTGCTGCTGCTACAACCTGCTACGACTGCTACCACCTCCTCTGCTGCGACTACTCGTGACTATAGTGATTCTATCCCACTGCGACGACTGCCGCTGCTCGTACTCTCACTCCTTTTCTATTCTAATTGAGCCCAACTCGTCCTCCTACACTCCTACTGACCCGCTAGGAAACACCACCTTAAACTGACAGGAAAGGTTGAGAACATCAAGGTACAGCTGCCAGGTACGATTGAATGTTGCTGGTCCATCAAGAGCCGTGTCGATCAGATCTGTACCTTGCTTGGCCGGCGGGGGCTTGACTGCGTCGACCTACCGGAGAACCGATGCACATGAGAAGTTGTGCACGCACCTAGACGTAGACCTAGACCTGTACGTGTGAACTGTGTAAGCACAAATGCCGGCATGCATCTCTGCACAGATGTGTTTACATACCTACATACATACATACATACATACATACATACATACATACATACATACGTAAATACGTACATACGTACATACGTACATGCGTACATACGTACATACGTACATAGGTACACATACGTACACACATGTATATATGCATACGTGCAACCTTGCAACTATGCAAACATGCATACTTCCATACTTGCATACATGCATATATTCATACATGATCATACATGCAACCCTGCAACCATGCAAACATGCACACACGTATACATGCATACGTAGATACATACCTAAATACATACTTACATACCTACATACCTACATACCTACATACCTACGTACGTACATACATACGTACATGCATGCATGCATGCATGCATGCATGCATGCATGCATGCACGCATGCATGCATGCATGCATGCATACATACATACATATACACACACACACACTCAACCAGATCTTATGTGCATGCACACATGCATGTTGCTGGGGTGATGCACTCACACCTACCTAGACAGGCAACTATTTGCTCAGGGGTTTATTGGAGGATGAAAGCTTCACAACAAAGAAGGAACCAATGATGTCAATATTCCAGGGCTCCTACACGGAATGCAAAAGCCGAATCTCTGTTTCAGCGTGAAGTTCGTAGGTTTGAGAGTCTGAAATTCACGAGTCTGCAAGTACGGGCCTGCATCGCACAGACTTTCTTGCGTTCGTCAGAAATCCGAGTCATTTCCCTGTTCTAGAAAGAAACGTCAGTTTTGGCCAAATTCGCAAAAGAGCCCAGGAACCATCCGTTCAACAAGAGCAACCACTCGAAATCCCCCCAAAATCCTCACAGCCATGACCCGGAGTACAGCTGCATTGGGACTCAAACGATTCTGGTCTTCAGTCCTGTTGAGAAAAGGTACATGCTGATTGCAGCTGTGTCAACGAAAATCAGGTTGGTGCGGCCTCTCGCCGCTTGAAGCCTCCGGAGGCAAGCAGTGTGAAGACGCAACAAAGGAACATCAACGCTTCATGACACCGCCTGCTCCGCTCATAATACCCGAAGCTCTTACCAACAAATCAACCCTAAACCCTAAACCCTAAACCCCTAAACCCCAAACCCCTAAACCCTAAACCCTAAATGTAGGAACCGGATTAAGAAACCCTGGGTCTTTCTTAGGGTTCCTAATATGAAGGCTAATATATTTGGGGTTCTAGGGCCAGGGTTTCTTTATCAGGTTCCTACGTTAAATCATTACCCCCTAAACCCTAAACCCTAAACCCTAAACCCTAAACCCCTAAACCCCTAAACCCTACACCCTAAACCCTAAACCCTAATCCCTAGCACAACCGAAGTCGCTTTGGAATCCAAGGGCCTCGCGTAGTTGCGATCAATAGGCCAGCGAGTTGCGCTCCACATCCTGCTAGGGCTGCAGGGTTCAATATAATAGGGCCGAATTGAATATGGTATCCACTTGCACGCCCCATTACAAGCAGGTATAGCATGATTAATTTTCGCCGAAATGTCTTCTCAGTTTGACGGATGTATCAGGGCTCTGGCAAGACACGGGAGCCAGGGTCTGCAGTTCGCGCACACTTCGAATTTGCAGTTCGCGTTGGAGGGTCGACGGCTTCAGTTTCAGATTGAGTGCAGCGGTTCAGGTTTCAATACGGGCTTCAATTTGAAAAAATCGGTGGTCGGGCGGTCGAAATCAGTACTGGCAGTTGTCTCGAAACCGCCTCGTACTTGTCCAGTCTCCTACGGGGACTAAAGGTTAACCTTTGGGATTCTGTAGAGTTTATACTGTTGATGATATAAATCCTGCATCACCTCAAGGACCCTACGCTATGGGATATATGGTATATTCCTTATTATGGGTAATGCAGGATTTATACCATCAACTGTCGTACCCCGACGAGGTTAAGGTTATCTACTCTACTAAGGCCTCTTCTTTGCCCCAACACGACTAAAATGATTTTACACGTGGAGTCCACCATGAAGGTTTGGGATTTGGGCCAGGGCTTGCGGGAGACTGCCCCCGAAAAGTGCGTGGCTTGCGCTTTCAGCCTCACCCGCCGCAGTCCAGGGCAGCCAACAGATAAAACACTGAAACTTGCAGAAGCCCCTTTAATATAGGGGCGCCAAAGATGTTTGAAAAGGTTTGGGTTGAGGCTATACTACAATATAAAGGGTTTGGGTTGAGGCTATATTACACTTTTTAGGACATACTCATTAGCAGTATCTACATCGCGATGGCTCCCCCTCAGCACCCAGAAACCCTAAACGCTAAACCCCCTTTGCCTTCCATCCATGCAGTATAGAGGCCGCCAACGTCCGAACCCGAAACTATGAATGATGATATAAATCCTGTACTACATATCGGTACCCTAAACTATGGGAGTTATGGTATATCCTTATTGTGAGTGAAATGTACCATAATTCCCGTAGTTTAGGGTCCTTAAGGATTTATATCATAAAAACTACCCCCAGCCATGTTGCAGCTTGAAGACGGATGCCGCCAAGAATCTTTGTGGATCCAGTGGCCGCCCTCCTCCAACATTAAAGGCTAAACCCTAAACCCTCAACCTTGAATGCAGAACTCTACACCCTAAGCTCGAAACACGTTTCGGAAAACAGTTGGCCTTTGGGCCCTCACTGCGGTGTACACTGCTAAGCACAGGCAATGCTTGTGAGTGCATGGTCTAGGGTTTATTGCTTGGGGTAGCGCTGTCCTAAACATCCCGAAACTCTATAAACAGAAGCCCTAGAAGCCCTGTAAAACCCTTAAAAGCCCTATGAACCCTGTAAGCGCTCTAAACCCATTAGACCCGACAAACCCTTGACCCGAATCCTACCACCCACGTGTGTGCACCCTAACGTAGGGAAATAATTCGAATAGGGTCCTTGAAAGGGTGCCCATTATAACAGAGTCTTTAGGGATTATACTAATACAACGGGCTTGATAGTTGAAATGGGGTTTTGGAGTACATGAGACTCATTACACCATAACTATAACTATATTGCGAACCTCGTTTGAAAGCACGGGTAATGATTCAGGCATGGGAACCGGAAAGGAAAATGCACAGAGACTCTGCAAAATGCAAGAAATTCAGCCCCAGGTCTCCAAACCCTAGGGCACACACCCCCAACTAACCCCTAAACCCTAACCGCCCTGACCCAAAGCCCTAGTAAACCTTAGACCCCCAAACCCCTGAAGCAGTCGTCCCTATTCACCCTCCGGCCCAGGTCCTGAATCGTCTGGATGAAGTCGGCTCGCACGATCCTTGAATGCGGTTTAGGGCTTAGGGACTAGGGCTTCGAGTTGAGATGAGTTTAGGGTTTAAGCCCTACGGCCTCTAGGAAGAGTGCTGGGCTGTCTAGAAGCATAGGCCTGGACGAGGCCATCACTGTGCGCTGCAAGCGCTTTGTCACAATGCTCTAATTTGCGCCGGTTGCCGAGCCTGCTGCTGATTGCCTATGCTGTTGCGGTGGAAGAAGATTGTATAGATACAACTTTCAAGCACTTGCTGTCATGCCCTTTCAATGACCATGCCGAGCCGAGCTCAAAGAAAGCGACGCACCCATGTCAAGCAACAGGTTACTTATGATGGTGCTCTCATGGTGCCCCAACCTCATCCGATGATCACCCCAACAGCACGGAAGCAGAGAGGCGCATTCTGCGGCCGCAGCCGGCAGCTGCACATGATCGACCCAAAAAACATCTAGGGGAGCATCAGTCGACAACAACGCGCTGCAAGGTCTCGGACCATGGCCTATCCTGCTTGAAAGTACAGAAGCAGTCTCTGCTTTACATGGCTCGACGCTTCCTTGGGACAGTTTCCGGCCTGCTATTCAGACAGGATACTTCCCTCGTCGCTGATGCCACAGGCCCCCTCCTTCTTCGACAGGATCATCCTGGGCGGAAACTCCAGTACTCTAAACCCAGAGCCCAGCCCGAAACATCTCGAAACTTGAGTTGAGCTAGACCACAACCGCTTGCCGAAGTCCACATGATCTTCCGGAAGCCCCGTCCCGATCCCAACTCCGCCCGAAACCGAAGAACGAACAGAATCGACTCGGACACCTCCCCTGACACCACAGATGCTATAGAGCCGTAGACTCTTAGACCATTGGCATTTTCCCGGAACCTCAGTCTTGAAAACTAGACCCTGAAACCTATGTAGGCCCTGAGCACGAAAGCCCCAAGCCCTCGATACTTCTACTTGCACTGAGTCAGTGGCAATACTCCCCGGACTCTTGTTAAAGAACTCAACTTCGCCTCTCAACCCGAAACCCGAAATCCTGATTGTAGGTTGTTGTAAATGCTTCTTTCTCATCCAAAGATCATTGAAAAAGCACCGCGGAGTTGGGGTTGAAGCTTTTATGGGCCTAGACTGAAAATCCAGACCGGCGTCTATGCGCAAGTACACGCCCTCCAGTGGACCGTCCGAGAAGGCAGAACCTTGCTCCAGGAAGGCCTCACAGGCTTAGGGCTTTTTAGGGTTTAGGGTCTAGGGCAGGACTGTCACTGGTATCTGTAGGTATAAGTTTGTTACTTCCTAGTCTATTTATTTTACCCTTGGTACGAGACTCTTCCGTGGATATGACTACTAATGCTAGCTGCTAGCTCTGTACCGATGGCATGACTTGCCTCGCACCGTCAGTACAAGAAGTGCACACAGCTTCTGCTGCTGTTACTAACAGCATAACATCAATTCCTGCGCAAGGCTTGGAAGATCGAGCGCCAACGATCGGAATTGTGATTGGGTACGAACGACGGCATGATTGATGACTACATTACATCCGTAGTTTGATGCGCCTACGGCTCTAGAAGAAGCATCCAGGGGATGCTGCGGGGCTGCATTGTGGCATGAGGCTATCTGAGGTCGAGCTGCAGCAGGACTTAAATCGCTACCCAGCTGGCAACATCCAAGCACTGCGGTTTAGGGTTTGGGTTTAGGGTTAGGGGGTTTAGGGTTCAGGGTTCATCTGACTCTGCCTTGATAGTACGAGCAGTAAGGGAATGTAGCGTACAGCTCAGTCCTCTTCTTGAGGCCCCAAACTACCATAGGAACCTCCCAAACAACGGTTGATGATATACATCCTGCATTACCCATAATGAGGAATATACCATACTTCCCATATTTTAGGGCCCTTAAGGTAATGGAGGATTTATATCATCAACGGTAGTATTGGTATTTATTTACCCTAAACCCTTATCCCGAAACCCGTATATAACTAAGGCCTGCCCAAGATTTAAGCCTTAAACCCTAGAGTTAAGCCCCAAATCCCATCAAAATCACGGTACCGTAGGGGCCTGAATCATTAGAATAGGGTTTCGGGGCCCATTCTACTATGTGTATCATAAGGAACCCCCAAAACAGTATAGGTACTTATTACGGCCCCTAGATTAAACCCGGCAGAGCGGCAAACCCCTCAAACCCGAAAGCTCCAAATCGCGAACCTCGCATTCAGGAATCAATTCTAGGTTCGCAAGTCCTGAAAGCCCGTCATCAGCCTCTGAGCCCCAATCCTGGAAATGCCGCATGTAAATGCCACATAAAACAACTCGTACAAAGCCAAAACTAGAAAGTCTAACCCAAAACTGGAAACCCTGAACACGCTACAAAGTCCTGACCCAAAGTCGCCAAACCGACAGCGCTGACAGCATATGAGTAGGCTTACATGCTATCGATACTCTCACATCGAAACCGGATCACCTGAAAACCCGAAACCTTTGTGGCACAGGGTCTTGCGTACTTTCGGAAGATTAGCGGTAATACTTTCAACCGGGCTTAACAATTACAAAGTGTATGTTTATGAATGTATACATGAACGTACATGCTTGTAGTTCTCCCGAAACTCCCAAACGTATCTAAAACCCTAAACTTGCTTAAATCCTGTGGCCATGCACATTGTACCCGGGACCTGCAGGGCTTCCTTGCTCGCGAAGGTGCGTTGCGCGATGTGCGGCACAACCTCGAAGTAGAGGCCACATCGACAAAACAAGTGACCAAAACTACACGTCACCTCACCACGCTCGAGTGCTGCTGCTGGGACGGATCGTCGTGGTGGTGGTGGTGGTGGTGGTGGTGGTGGTGGTGGGGGTGGTGGTGGGGGTGGGGGTGGCGGTGGTGGTGGTGGTGGTGCTGCTGCTGCTGCTGCTGCTCGTAGTCGTGGTCGTGGTCGCAGTCGTAGTTGTAGGCGTAGTCCGTCGTCGTCGTGGTTGCAGTTGCAAGGGCGAGGCAGTCGTAATGTTAGTTATGACGTTCGCAAGAGTACTGAAAAGCAGCACAGGCGTCAAGCGTCCAACATAATTCTGAGAGTATTGACTGCAGGCAAGCCAAAGAAAGTGTGCATCTCTGCCGTCCAGGAGGGAGCTGTGATGTTTCGTTGTTCAGGATGCTTTTGACAGAACTGTGAGTCCCACCAGGTCGGTTGAGGGCTGAAAGGCTTAGGCTTTGGGAGTTGCACTTCTTCTTGGCTGGGGTCGGGTCTAGCGTTGGGTTTGGGGTTTTGGCTAGGGCTGGGGTGTTTGGTTACAGGCCCCCGTCGAACGGCGTATGGTATGGAGGAAGTTACACAACTAGCCATTTTTTCACCCTAAACCCGAAACCCTTTAGTTGGCAGACCACACGTCACAGAACTGAGACCCTCTTTTGTTCTGGACTCCATGTCTCACCACACCTAAGCCCCTGTTTTGACTCCAAACCTTGGCTTACCGGAACCACCGTCGAGGGCACGCACACAGACCCTCGCAAGGCAGGTTGTTACACCCTAAACCCTTCGCAGGACCCCCGACTGGCTCTATCTTTCCTGCAGCGCCTTGAAGAAACTTGGACGTATCAGCTTTGGCTTGGAACCCAAAACCCTAAACAACCCCTAAACCCTAAACCCCTAAAGAAAGCAAGAACCCCTAATAGCCCTAAACAAAAATGTTGTTTAGGGGCTTTGGGGTTTAGGGTCTAAGGTCGCTGAGGGCTTCGGGAACTTCGTTTAGGAATTAACGGTTTAGGGTTTAGGGTTTAGGGGAATTTGCTGTTGGGGGGGGGGGGATTGTCACAGTAACTTGGGAGCTTTGGGCTATGGGCGGCGTTCGGGCTATAGCTTAAGACTGGCGCTTCCCTTCATTGGGCTTACACTAAAGCTAGGTTCCCCAGTAGTACCCTTTTGCCTTTTCTTTTTGGGTTCCCTCATGAAAGCCAAACAGTAGAAAAAATAAAGGGTACCCTTACTATTCAGGGGCCACTGGGGAACCTAGTAAAGCTGCCATTTTGGGCTTAAGCTTTCGTGTCCCAGCGGAATCAGATGAGGGTTTGTAGAATGGGTGAGGGATGTTTGGCGGCAGGGGCCTTCGGCTAGGACACTTCCCGGGCTTAGGGCTTGGGATGAAGACACACAAGCACGACAGCTGGGATCGAAGGGGTGCTTGATTTATCAGGGCTTGATGGTATCCTACGGGCGAAACATCGGAAAATGACCCTGCATAGGATTCTCAAGCTGATCGCCCTGACCCCACTTCTCGACTTTGGGTTGAGGGTTTAAGGACCCGTAAACCCGGCACCCTAAGTTATTGTTGGGTTGTTCTTTTTGTTCTCCTTTACAGGCTCCCTAAACAAGCGTCTCAAACCTCGAACTGTGCTCCTCACAGCAAAGAAGGCAAAGATGTAGAGCCCACGATTGCAGAAGTACTACCTCAGATCCCAACAAGCCCCCCTCTCGTTTGCTTGTGCGGACTGCAAGAGCGTGGAAGCCTAAATAGATACCGAGATTTCTTCAGGCTTCCCAAGAGAGTTTATACTATAATAAACCCTAAACCCCAAACCCCTAAACCCCTAAACCCCCAAACCCCCAAACCCCTAAACCCCTAAACCCTAAACCCTTAACCCCCCTCTGATAAGTAAGGTCACCTGTAATAGGGTTTATGCATCTTGCGGCCCTTGCAGCAAGGGCCGTTGGCTCCAGGTTTTCTGCGACCAGCATCCCCGCCGCTTGAACCTTGGGTGTAGGTTTACCTGTAACCGAAAAGACCTACCTTTTTAAGGAGCTATCTATAGAAACCATAAGAAGGAACCCTAAAAAGGTGGGTCTTTCCGGCTACAGGTAAGGTTTAGGGAGTCCTTTTACATGGCCATATTAGAGGAGTTGCCCTTGGCCCTACTCTGCATACACAAATCCTTAAACCCTAACCCTCGAAAACCCCTAAACCCTAAACCTTAATTAGGCCCTACAACAGCCTTGGGGTTGAAGTTTTTGGGTCCCTGATGCTGGCCAACTCCCCTAAGCCCGAACGGATCCGACATAGCCGGAAGTCCAGGAAGCAACGCGAAGACGCAGTGGGACCAAGGCTAAGTATGATTCGAAAGTCCGGAGTCAGAGGTGTAGGGCTTCCGAATTTGTTTGTTCTTCGTTCAGTTTTCAGAGGTGTCTTCAAGACTTAGTTCTTTAGTTTGTTTGCAGCCCTTTAGCCGGTCAGAGTCATGAAGTGTGTCATCTGGGCGCGGGCTTGGTGCAGGCCTTAGTTTTCTGGGGATTTCGAGGGCTGAGGGTGCAGGTTTCGAATGTAGGCACGGCTAAAGTCCTATCTGTCCAACCTGACCTTGGGGTATCGGATTGAACACTATTGCGGGCAGTTGTCTTTGCAACATTCCAAGATGAAAGGCCTCTCTCTACTTCCGACTCCCGAATATGGTGAATGCGGTAATGGTCGTGGTAGTTGGAGACGTAAGCTACCAGTACTGTGCAGCCCAGAAGTACTAATGGCTGGTGGCAAGCGCCGACGTATGGCAGTTAACACTTTTGTTGCACTTCCCGGAATCCAAGTAGTACAGTAATACGTCGCATCTATCATCTACAGCATTCAGACATGCGGACATACTGCAGTTCACAGCGGCTGAAGCATGTGCAGACCGATGTCGGAGCTCAACCAAGCCAAGAATAACACATAGAGCCGTGCGCATGCATGCACGTGTCGAACTTCGTTCTGTGCGTCCTCGTTGTTTTGGCATTCTGCTTGGTCAGGGTGATTGATTCCTCGGCTCCAGCATAGATGCTAGCCGAATGCGTGTACGTTCGAGGCCAGGTGCCTCTTGGTTATCCATAAGAGAGCACGAAGTAATGTGTCATGGACAGCCTCAACCTTAGATGCTTTGAGTCGAGAGGCTGTCCAGAAGCTTAAGCTTCAGCTTGCCAAAGAAGCCGCGCAACCCGGCGGGAAGGTTATACGTGAAGGACTCTCTAAAAAGGCGTAGGACGTAGGAGCTGGGTACATTGAGTATATGCAACCCTATGCCACAATCACAAGGTTCGATCTTTGTTGCGAAGGTACACAGCCCCCGAGAATTTGGTCCCTTTAAGGGTAGTTGGGTAGCCCACTGCGTTGGGGGATTCAGGGACGCGATTTCAGAGAATCCCGAAGCCATGCCTACATTATGAGGGTTGTAGATAGTGGATTTTGGTAGCAATATTGTAGTGTGTACATTTGGGGTATCATTTTCTTGCAATATCAACCCTACTTCCACTCGAATTTCTTGTGCTGCGTGTACTGCTAGTACTGCCAGTACGACTAGCAGGACTACTAGTACTGCTAGTACTAGTACTGGTACTCGTCTCCTACTCCTTCTCTTACCACCACCACCACCACCACCACCACCACCACCACACCACGACGACGACGACGACTACCACGACTAAAGATAAAAGCGGGAGGAGTACTGCCATCTTGCTACAGTCTGTTGTGACTGTCCTCGCCTTCCTCCTCCTCCTCCTCTTCCACCTCCTTCACCTTCCCCTCCTGCCTCCTCCGTCTTCTACGATCTTGTGTCGTCACTGGCCGTGGATGTCTGGTATTGCAGAGGCAATGCTACTGACAGTCTGATGAGACTAAGGATGATTATTGTGATGTCGATTGTTGTATTGCAGTGGTACTGAAGTCTCACCCCTGAGACCCCTGCGCACCGAGCTGGTCCTCAGGAATGCCAGCGGACTCCAGCCTGCCATCGGCAAGCAGCATCTGTTAAATGCGGAAGGCATAAACGATCGTGGAATGGTGAAACCTTTGAGAGCAGCATCTGTTACGGAGAAGGCCAAGGCAGAGCCGAAACAGCGCTTCCCCCCATGTAGCACCACCGAGCCCTTGCTCCAAGCAAGCGAAAAACAGAAGCCGCATCCCCCAAACTCCAAATCCCATCTACTCGCACCACCGAAAACACACTCAGCCGCGTCCCCCAAACCTCATCTACATGCACTCAAAGCAGGCAACAAGCAGTGGCCGCGTTGTTGGGAAGCCTGAATCCCCAACTAAACGTGCAACACCTGCAAAGAAGCTACAGCGCATGTGACAATGCCCCTCCTTACTCGTGTTTTGCATTAGGACGCTACCCCGAAGTGAGTCTTGAAGGGCCCAGGCCATGCCGCTGTACCCCTCAGCATATTCAGGAAGACCGTATACCATACAAGTTAAGGCCGGAAGATGGACGGCAACAACCGGCCCAGACATGTCTGGATGTAGTGGCTTGTAAAAGTTAATAATGCAAAAGATTCCGGCAAGGACTTTACTTTTCACAGTAGCAGCTTTGCAAGGTTTCAACAATCGGCACTTCACGGCACATCCACCGCTGGTTCCAGCTACGCCCGCGATGCTGCGTACTGCGAGGTTGCGCAGGCATCAAGCTTGTCAGCAAGCTCTGGTGCACAGGAGGATTGCTGCTGAACGGCAGTCTGCAATATCTGAGCAGTGCAAGCCACATCTGTCTCCACCAGCTGAGCAGGCATCTGCAGCCACAAGCTGAGAGCAACCTGCCAAGAAGGCACGCAACATGCTCCAATAGCATCACTGTGACTTATCAGATCAGGCTGCGCATAGGCTCTTCGCATGGAGCTCAGAATGTCCAATGCCGATGTCCACTGGTAGCATTCTTTGCATAACGTGATCGCGCTTGACAGCAAGACCCTGTTTGGCTTCAAATCGCTATGCAGGGATTGCAGCAGGAAGCCTGTGGCCAACTTGCCGGAGAGACGATATCCGGTCCAGACTAGGCTGCATGTGAACACATCCATCTCCATGCGAAGGGTATGCATCACGTCCAACAGGGAAAATGCAGCGTCCCAGTGTCGGCTTTTTGCAAGGCCATCACCAGCAGCATTGAACGCTAGACTGTTGGGTTCGATGCCAGACGCGTATGCAGTCTTCAACAGAACTAGTATGTGTCGCCAGCTCGGTGCATCAACTGCGCTCATCACCGCTGTGAAGCCCACGACGTCCAGCTGTAAACGATGTTTCACGATACCTGCTTGCGCCTCGACGGCACTTTCCCATCGCGCCACCCTGGCGCATGAGCTGCAGGCGGTATTGTGCAGAAAACTGTTCCCAAGCTGCAGATGCCGGCCCAGGACCGCATCAAGCAACGACAAGGATCTCTTCCAGGTGGCTTTCCTGTCCAGTGTGCTGCTCAGGGAGCTGAAGCAAACAAGGTTCGGCCTCCCCGCGCTTTTAAAGAAAGCCGCTTCCATGATCTCCAAGCCCGTCTCCCAGACCACGGCATTTCGTACCAAGGAGCTCCAGACCTGGGGTTTATAGGGGCCTTTCACTTTCATAATGTGCTTTTTTTGGGTCTCAGGCAAAGGGAATTGGGGAAAATTGGAAGATCAAGAAAAAAACGCAGGTGCCTAAGCCCCTAAGCGCACTCCAGGCACGATCTCGTTGCTTTGCAAAGCGGTCCTCTGCATTTGGCTGAGTGCACCAATTGCCAGATCCCAGTTTTCGCCACCTTTGCAACTGTTGGTGACAATTCCAAAGCTTGTCTGACTGAGCCTGATGTTTGCTCTACAGGCAGTCTCCATCAGATTGAAGACAGTCTGCCATTGATCTGCTTGCAATGCTTGTCCGGAGGTGTTCACTGTGATCACATCCTGCTTCGCAGACATCTGCAGCAATTGCTTGTGCAAGTCCAGGGCCCTTTGCCAGTTCTCACGTGAAAACGCAGCCACTACTGCATTGAAAGTGATGATGCTGGCTCGCAGCTTCGGCTGAAGGGCTTCTAGAAGGTGTATGGCGCCTCTCCACCTTTGGCTTCGCCCACAGGCAGAGATCCGCTGGTTGTGGTCCACTACATCCACGATCATGCCTGCCTGATACATGTGTTGCAGTCTGGCCACTGAGATCTCCCATGGTCTAACTCTCGCAGTGTCACACTTTGCTGGAATCCAAGCCGTGTCCTTGACCGCACCTCAAAAAGCTCTAGCCACTAGCTCAGTGTCTGCCCTCTCGTTGTCTGGCTTGCCAGTGGCTCACTCCAACGAATCTCTGCTTCACCATCATGGCCATGACCCATCTGAGAGCAACTTCGGCCCCTTCTCATTGCAAATGGACTGAGGCAGCGAAGCGAGTCGCGAGCCTTGTGTTTCGGTGGCCAGCAATCGCCAGCGATCATTGCGACGTGTCTCACTCTGTGATGAGCACAAATGGCTTCACCCATTCGAAGCTGACCAGACCGGACACTTCCAACTTCACATGTTGCGATGGCAAAGACATGCTTAGAAGCTGCTACTTGCTGCTACCTGTCCCTCATGTCATAACTGCCTGTGGAAGAGGTCGCTGGCACAGTGCAGTGCTGCACGCACCTCTGGGCCGGATTAGGGTTTAGGGCTGGGGGTTGCGTAACAGTTTGGGGTCAAGAGTCAAGAGAATTCTCTTGCAGGAGAGACTAGCAGCCTCTCGCCAGCTGAAGGCTTCCAGCGCGGCACCTCGGTCATGAAATGGTAGGACATTTGCTGACACAAGGACACGGGATCGCTCTGTCTGATCAGTTTGCAGCTGCGTTTGGGCTGCCTGCTTTGAAACACCCAGAGGACAAAAAGGCCCGCATATGCACGAGCGCAGGTCAAACCTTCGCTAAACTGGCACTTGCAGACAACAGCTCGCGTGCTTGCTTGCGCGTGTCGCATTCATTTTCTGGCCTGCGACAGGCGATAGTAGGGACAACCTTGGAGCAAGTAACTGAGGAAGAAAGCTCATTCTCGTCATGTCAACCATGGTAGATGTAGATGAGTTGTAGATGGTAGATGCCTATTGTCGGACGGAAGACGCTTGCCGGCAGCTCCATCTAACGGCAGCGATGTCCTGCCAGGCTCGATACGGTGTGGCCCCCCAAGTTTGAGCCACTGCGGATCTGGACCGCGAAACGCGAACAGTGCTCCTTCAGCTGCCAACAGATTTCTGCCAGGCCTTAGCCACGATCAAAGCGAAGTGCATCTGTTGACGGAAGCTGCAGCCCGAGGTCGTGGCAGGTATAAATACCTTCAGGGTTGGCAGTGCAGGTCGGCCACCTGCAAGACAAAGTGAGAGTAGTGAAAAAAGGTACCAAACACATACCCATGAGTAACGAACTAACCTTAAATCTACGTTTACCCCGGTATACCCCGGTACGACACAGCCCACGCTTGACACATACCTGTCTCGCCCCTGTGTTGCTACATATGTTTGCAACCCGATCGCATCAAACAGTCATCCTTTTTCACATACCCTTGGTACGAGGTTGCGTAACGGGTGCGCGGTGTGGGGCCCGGTTTTTAAGGCAGTATCCTTTGCACGCAGCCACCATGTATGTTCATATATTTGGGGAGAAGATCAACTGCGCAGCACGGGTTCCAAGGGCGGGGTGGTGCCGGGTGCCTCTGGAGTATTGCCTCGCAAGTTTCCAGGCATCGTCTGGAAGCCTGCAAATACTCCGATCCATCGAATCCTTCCTCGGCTGGCTTCTTCGAGGCCTTCTGGCCGCCTTTGCACGCGAGGCGAAAGACTTCTGCTGCATGGAATAAGCGCTGGTAGCGAGCAGCTGCCCAGCTGCCATCTTCCAGCCAAAGACTTGCACAGCTCTGACCACCCTCAAGTCGCCAGGCTAGGGCGCACCATCGAGCTGCTTCGGGCCAGTTGCTGTTGCGCAAGTGTCTCTCAGCCAATCGGTTGCAGCAGTTGCGCCCAAGCAGTGCTACGGATCGATCCTCCTCGGACCAAGCTGGGCACTCGGAAGCATGTAAAGCTCCGGCAGCAGTCAGCAGCTGCCTCTGTGATGAAAACGCTTCCTCTTCCACTCCGACCAGTCGGCAAACCTCGCCGGCTGCCTCTTCGTACTGTCGAGAGTGCCAGTACTCCCACAGCTGGGCAAACATTGCCATGGCATCTTCATGACCAGGCGAAGGCCCATTGCTTCCGAGACTGACTCAGATGCATCACCGCTTTCTTCGAGTTTGTACATCTGAGTTGAAGGCTGTTTTGGTAGCTTGAAAGCCAGGCCAAGGTTCAGGTCCCTTATTCCATCATCGAACTTGGTTTGGTTCGAGTCTCAGGAACGAGCAGTGCCGCATTTGAACTAGTGACTAGCCTGAAAAGCATGCTGAAGCCTGAAAGGTCAAATGAGTTTTCGCCGATGTTTTTCAGTCGAACGCAGCTGCTTGTGGTCGATGGAACTTGTGCCCATCAACCCGTCACAAACCGAATGTTACAGATTGTCTCTCACCTGTGGGTGCGGATGTTTGGCACGAATATCACAGCACCAGGACATGGTCTTGATTTTATGGTTGTCTTCACCAAGGACATTTCTCGCGGCGTGGGCTCCGCGACCGATCAGAGCGCGAGTCCTGCAAAGGTGAAGTCGCACTGAGCCAAACGGAGAGAAGCGGATTTGCCTTCTTCGTCTCGCCGTCCACCCACCCTCCCTGCAGAAGAGTCAAAAAATTCAAGTTAGATCCAGGGCGGTTTCGAGTCACTGCCTCCAATACCAATTCCACCTCAGCATCGGAGTAATTTCGCCATCCGGTCCTCGCCAACTTTCAGGTAATGTAATCAGCCTGACAACATCGCAGCCCCGGCAGAAACCAGTGGAACTCCTAGGAGGACGATCGGCATCGCACTCAGCATAGAAGCATTCGCCACCGGACCTGAGACATGTGCATGCACTGGACGTGTGCAATACTGTACATGTACAGAAGCATGATTGCGCTCAAAAGATCCGAATCTTGTCTGTCGAGGCTGGGACGCATCACAGATCCACCATGTGGGCTTGTCATCGCCGCCGAGAGTGAATGCAATGCTTGGCCTTGCTCCCTCGGTTTTGGGCCTGGTATGCGAAAGCATGGCAATCCTCATGACCGCTCCCATAATCTCACAGCCGAGCGGCCCCAGAAATACGGGTTTGCCGTTCTCTGTCTGTGAACTTTGCACATATCTGCCAAAGACATCGAAGTCCTCTGGGAAGCGCTGCGAGGTGAAAGCGCGTTAGGGAGCTATGCTGGCTTCGGTCCATGGCCAACTCTTCGGGGCCCTTCAGCTCGAGGCCCTCGGCCCCCTTGTAGTCCCCATCGAAGTCCTGCCGTTGGGAAGGGCTGATATCAGCTGGGAACATCAGCGAACACTGAGCAAGAAATGCACAAAGCGAGTCCTCATCTCGGTCATAGTCGTCACCGGAGCCATCCTCGTCCGGCAAAGCCATGTCCAATGGATCCTCCTGCAACGCCAGGACGCTGGCCAAAGGCGGCTAAAGGGCAAAGATGGGCAAAGCTTCTCTGGCTTGCCTTCGACATGACTGGAAATCGCCGGGCCCCCGGGCTCGAGCCAAATTGAGAACTGCGCAGAGTCGATGCTCAGGTCTTAGCCAAGTGTCCGCCGTTGCATGACGGCGGCCACGCGGCAAGGCCCCGCAGTTCCTTTGGTTACATCTTTTGCTTTCCGAGCACGGCTGCACGGACGTTGTCAAGGTGAAAAGTAGATGGACTTCCGACAAACCATCGCATCTCTGATTGCGGTGCAGTAGTTAGTTCACATTGATCAGTGCAGCCCTGTGCAATGAGAGGTTGTGTGCATCCTCACTTTTGATGTGATATCGCTTTACTTAACGGTGAAACTCCTGACTCACATTTGGGGATGTGCTCACGGACCAAGCCTGGGCAGTGCCAAAGTACATTCCAACGCTGTGCATCCTGCCAAATTGGGGAAGGGTATTGGTATTTTAGGGTCTTCATGCATTTTGGCAGGAAAAGTAGATTGCAGCACAGTAGGCTGCGGACCGTTGGTTTCTTCTCCTTTTTCGCATGTAGATCTGTAACATATGAATTTATGTGTGTGTGTATGAGCTTACACTGATAACACACACACACAGACAGACAGACGTGCACTTGCATACACATAAGGTCACAGGAGTATATGCTATGTTATGTTACGCCATGTGGCGTCACCATGTGCGTCATGTAACGTATTTTAATGTAAAGTGCCTATGTATGAATGAATGCATGTGTCATCATGTATTTGTTATGTGCTTGTCATAGAAGATGATGGCGCTCAAGGCTTTCAGGAGGCCTGAGACTTTTTGGCGTTGGGTTCAACGCCCAAGGAGTCAGGTATGGTCTGGGTATGGTGCTGCTGGCACGGTGGACCGACGACATGTCCTCAGGTCCCTCACAACCGACTTGTTCTGGTAACACTCCTGACACACTTGCCAGTTGAAACCCCCGCGATCCACGCAGAATGTTCAAATACCATCAAACACCCAGATGCTCTTCCAACAAAGCGCCAAAGTGAACTTCGGGCAGCAAAAATAACATGATTTATCGAGTGGTCTCCACAGCGGTAGCATGCGACTTTCGGCAAGAGCTTGGCCCCCAACTGCCTTGGGACCCCGTGTTCGAGGTCATCCGAGCAGAACCTTTGCAGCCAGTTCGAAAAAATCAGACTGCAGTTTGCAAATCCGCAAAAGGTCTGACCCATCAAGTGCATTCAAGTCGCCAAAGCGGCATAGTGGATCGTCTCACATTGTTGGCTTGACATCGATGATGGAGGAGTTTGGACTTTCATACTTCGATTCTTTCGCTGGCCGGAGCCAGGTGTGCGAGCTCTTCTTCGCCTTGATCGCCCTTGTGGTGTCATGTACGAGACTCTGATGTGTAATGTCCTGACACAATGAGGGTCAAAGCGAAGCAAGAATTAGGATCTCGAATTTGCCACTTCCGGATAGGCTTATACGCGAAAACGTGAGCAAGCTAGAGCTTGAGTGCTTCTAGGAGATACGGTAGGCAAGACTCCTCAGTCACGCTTTCTTACGGGGAGTGGCCGGAATCAACAGTCGAGGAACAACACGGCAGTGCTACGGGCGCATATCTTCACATCATCCTCCGCTTGTAGTGAATTCAACTATTCATATGTGCTGATATACAGCCGACAGCACTGCCAAATCCGACCATTTCGCGCAGTGGGAGAGTCTACCGCCTCTAGTCGCGCCAGGCCATTATGGACAGTTCGGGGGATGCATCTTGCGGACTGCAGGTGCCTTCAGGCAAATTTTGCAGCAAAGGCGCTATCCTCGCTCGGGTTCGAAATGACAAGTGCCGGTGCCGGCATGCACAGATGGCCGGAGCCGCAACATATCCCCATGGGCCGCGGGCATGTCACGTGCATGTGAGCTGCGGTGAAGCTCTTGGTGGCCGGGGCCACATGGACACGCTCGCCTCCGAAGATAAGCAACAGCAAGGCCTCGGACTGTTTAAGTCGCGACGAACAGCCAGGCCAGCGCCAGCAAAAATCCTGAGGCTCAGGGCATCGCGATCCCATGCGGCCAAGTGGAGCCAGCGTAAAGCCGCGTACAAAAGCCACTAGAGCCATGATGACGCTGAATTCAGCTCACCTAGACCTAGCAGAGCGACCAGTAAAACATACTCTGATGTGGAGCTGCATGAGGAAGTTTGATTGCTATCAGCGAAAGACAGGGTTACAAATAGCAGGCATTTGGCCCAGTTGACCGCTCTGTAGAGGGCTAAGGCAAACTGGGTAGACGGTACGGTAAAGGTGGATTGAGCCCCCATTTCTGGGCCGTCTAGGAGACGGGATGCCTGCGAGTTGGACTCCTTGGCACACTCTGAGTATACTGAGCCGAAGCCGTCGAAAGCACGGCAAGGCCAGGAGTTTCTGGTTCACGGCTTCCTGTTGGATATCTGCAGACAGTTTTGTTGCAGGCCAGCCGGACAAATGTAGAAATCATTGAAATTTCATGCACATACTCTCACAAACACTTGCAGCCATGTAAGAACTGCTGCTGGCATAGAGATGTGCTCACCTGTATCGCTTCTTTGCATGCTGCACAGCCGAACTGTTTGGACTCGAAGGGTGGTAGTATAACAAGGTGTAGCCCCTGCATCCCACAAAAAATGGATGAATTGGGGAACAAGGCTCAGGGCTCCGCACCCTTATCAAGCCAAACTGAACTTGATGCCCCCGAGCCTCGTAGACATTAGTGCACGAGTTGGTATGGGACCCTGCCCGTGACCTCCATGGCCACAGCCTTCCTGTGGTTCCCGGCTTCAAGTGGCACTGGAAGATTTGGCAAACCGCGACAAACCTGGGCTTGGGCTCGGAGAAAGGCTTCCGACAGTTCTCGTGCGGCGTAGCCGCCCCTACATCGGCCAGGTCGTCAGGCTGTCAGCCGATTTGCTGCGGCGGACCGCATGCCCCCTAGCCGGGTGCACCCGACGGTATCTCAGCGGCTATCCACCCCAATGTAGCCCCGTTTACGATGTTTACGACCCTGAGGCCCTGGGGGCCAAAAAACTTCCCCTTTCGCTGGCCGGAGCCAGAAAGCAAAGTCCTGGGTCACGAACTTGAAATCAGCTTTTCTTTGGATGGCCGGAGCCGACTCCTGCAACTCGCTCCGCGACTCCGCGCGCTGGTGGAAGATGGGCACAGTGAGCAATGTCTCTCCTGTTGAAAAGCAGTGGCCGCAGGCCCTCAAAATCACCCTTCGAATTTCTGAGAAGTCCGACTCAGGGCTGGAAAGTCGGTGAAAACGTTACTGCGGCTGGTTAAACTGGCTAGTCTCAGCACATTGACATACTCTGACACGAAAGCTGGGGCAAAGTCCAATACTGCAGCACAATGGAGATTGCTGTACTTGTTTCAACAGGATGTAAACTCTCGAAGCTAAATCAGACTCGGTGCTATGTCTCAGTTTCATGAGGCCCATGGTAATAATTTGAAGCGGATGGCCCAAAAGCTACACTGCTTCACGCCCTTGCGTGTGTGCAGGTTGTTTTACTCGGACTGGGCTTCCGACCAGCGCGTCGTGCAGTGTGAATGTCGTGGATGCTATTGCCCCGATGGTTTGCCAGCGTCCGCTCTGACTACTGGTGTGCGTGCAACTTCTCCTGACGAGCAGGGCAAAACAGACGGACTTGCCTGAAATTGGGGCTCATGGCTTTCAATCGAGCAGCATGAGGGGTGCACGTGCCGTTGTCGTCGAGCATCTGCTGAGAAGCAGCTCATGATCTTACCAAGTCTACCGTCCCGAACAGCCTCGGAGTAGGTCCGACTCGTAAGAACACATGACTTCAGGCAGCCAGTGAATTCACAGGACTGATGAATTGTATTTTCATTCAAGACTCAGAACGGGCTTGCAGTTGATATCACACGATGTCGGAGGCAGCAGGAGACGTTTCAGCACAGGCAGCTAGAGCCTCCTGCTGTCGGCCTGCCTTGTGGCAAGGACGGGGACGTTGACCTGGATGGAGCAAAGCATCGCAAAGCCTTGGAAGACTCTGAGGCTGCGAGGCTGGGCGGCCAGGTGGGGCTTTGGGACTTTGGCCTTGGCCTCGCCGAAACTGTCTCCGTGGATTCTACCCTTCGGGCGTTCGAAATGGAATCATGGGTCCTGTCCTCCGGCCTTAGGCTTTTGCCGACATCGTCTACATGGTGGCCGGAGCCACAAGTTGCGTTCATAGTGAATCTGTACCGGGCATCCTGTGGTAGCCGCTTCTCGCTACTGACCCGCGCATGGGGTAGTGAATGGTAGTGAGGATAGCAGCGACACATCCGCTTCAGAACAGTCTCGGCTATCTAGACTGGACTTGCAGGAGCTGCTTCAGCTAAGAGTTCAGGGATGTGCTAGGCTGCATCGAGGTCTTGGGACATGGCAGCTGTCAAGTTTGGCTTGTGCCACTGACAACAGGACAAAGCAGAAGTTCAACTGCCCTGAATAAGGTGGCCGGAGCCGCAAAGAAGCAATCAAAGGCAAATATGCCCACAAATGAGATGCCGAAGCCTGGGGAAGTAGTCAGTTTAAGTGTTCGGAGGACTTCGCAGGACAGATTTCGGGCAGTCTTCGATCAAAGCCATAGACACTTGAGTTCCCCAGTAGTCGTAGCCGGCTACGGACTGCGATAAAACCATTTGAAAAGGTGCTCATGTTGTGGGTATGCGGAGACCCAGCACACTTGTAAACTGAAATCTGTAGCCTTCAGGGCTTTAGAGAGTCTTCTGCAGGCCGGAGCCTGAGTGGATCAACCGAATCCTGAAAGCTGTAGCCACCAAAAGCTTGAAAGTGCATCTGGCCGTCACAGTCGTTTCACAGCTGTAGTGATCCAGATAGGTGAGGTCTGTTCGCCATCCACCTCAGAACTGCGGCAAGTTTAGTGTTCACCTGACAGTTCAAAGTCCTCGGGTGCCTGGATTGCTCCAATCAACAATCCGTTTTACGGACTTCATCACCAGTCCAGCTGTCGGTCATGACATTGTAACTCGTCGAAGTGTCAAAACACAGGCTGCCCCCCCAATGGCACTGCATTACCGAATGTTCAGCTCCAACGTTTGCTGTGGGGACGAGCCATGTGCAGCTTGTATGCCGACAGGATAACATCAGGCCTGGGCGCTCGCATGGCTGTGACATGGATGTGGCCCAGTCTCTGTTTACAAGCGACCTCGCGGAAGGTGTCCACCGCATCTGCTG
The DNA here is from genome assembly GCA_905231915.1 of Symbiodinium necroappetens. Classification (NCBI taxonomy): domain Eukaryota; class Dinophyceae; order Suessiales; family Symbiodiniaceae; genus Symbiodinium; species Symbiodinium necroappetens. The sequence goes on along the minus strand of CAJNJA010081474.1, from coordinate 24,561 downwards.
CGGAAAGCAGCTTGACGATGCGAGACATGCAACAGGCTGACTGACAAATCAATGCAATAAGGGGCTAAATTGCTGCATCCTGTCTTGCAGATCAGTATGCTAAAGGCTCTACACTGCTGCATAGCAGACTGCAGGCATGTTAGCCTGGATTGATAAGCATGTCTTGGCCCGTTGCTGCATTCATTGTACACACGTGCATGGAAAGGTGACGGCCTGCGACAGTGGCTCTAGGCCCTTGGCAAGGCATCGTGCCCCGATGCAGAAGAGCGCTTTGCTAACCATGGCAAACGGGAAGCGATAAGACATGAATGGAACGAGTATCAAACATGGGGCGAACACTAGGAATCTTCTTTGGGTCAACCTGGAGATCACTCTGTCAGCCAGGACCTTGCCAGTACTTTACAGTGGACATTTCTGATCTCGGAGCGGTCGAAGTAAAGGCTTGAAAGATTTGATGCCCTGGCAAACTCCGGTCGTTTAGGCATACCGACAGATCCCGTCATCGCTGTGGCCCGCTGAATGAACACCTCTACCCGAGCGGAAGCCTACTCAGCCACTATCCATGGGATGCCTTGGCTTTCTTGGGGTCTACGCCGGTGCCGCTCATCCATCTAAAGGCGTGGACTTCATCTGTTGAAGGCCCTAGAAAACTGGGTTGAACTGCGGGACCAGAGTGCGAGTGAGCGCTGAACGAATGCCTTGAACCCGACGGGCAAGAGGTTTTTTGGAAGGCTCTGGGGATGTCGTACGGCAAGAATGAAAGACGTGATCCTGCCAACAACACCGCCGAAAGAACAGCCTCCCACGGTCCAACAAAAACTCCCGTGGATCCGTGCGACCCCAAGACACAGATGCGATTTCCGTGGGAAGGTTAGAAAAGGGAGAGAGGAAGCTGTGAAAAGCCTGTTCTCCGCGAGAGAAGTTTCAATTCTCATCTCGCCGGTGCAGAAGCGCAGGTCGGCCATGTTTCTCAGCCTTTCGCTTCTCCTTGCAGGTTTGCTTGGACGGTTGGGGGATGGTTTTTCGGCTGCTGAATATTTCCGACGGGGCAAGTTTCCAACCTAGGCCCCTCATGGTACTGGGGCCATTGTTTAGACATGTTGACAGCGCAAGTGTGCAAAGCTCCACCTCAGGCATCGCTCGCTGGTATGTTTGCCAGCCTTACTCCATGCAGACTGCAGAGGAAATGTGGTCCTCTTGAAAAGAGATGACCGGTTCAGCATGTTGCGAACGCAGCACAGTATGATTTCCAGATGTGTGTCACTACCAAGGTCTGGAACGTCCTAGAATTGTCAAGGTTTCAGGCATTCAGCCAGTGGTCGGTCGATGGCACCGTGGCTTTACATTGTGGCCCAATAAGGGAACTCCAGTATCTGACCTGCTGGCTCTTCCTGGATAGCTCGCTTAAGCCTTCAGGCTGTTAGCCAAGTGTTCTCTGATGAATCGGCAAGACTCCGTCTATGAAGGTACCCCATCTTTCCGTGGCTTGCAAATCTCGAGGGAAGCCGATCAAGTCGAGGCAAGTGCTTGGCGTGAATATCGCGTACGACCGTGGCGTCGTAACTGTCGATCACGACGCTTCGCATTGCCTAGCAGCATGGTTGGGATGTTGAGTGGACGTCTAGGGCTGCGCTTCAAATGATTCTAGGCTTATAGGTTGTTAGCTGCCAGTGTTCCGTCTACACCGGCCGCCTAAGCATTCACCGGGCCTGTAGCAGGAAGCTCTCTTCTTCCTCATCCTCGCCCAGCACAAGGTACATGGGTCCTGCAAAGGAGGCTGAGATCCATGAAGCCTCGCATGGGCCGCCAGACGAGCATGCGACTTTGTAAGGTGCATGGATCCAAAGGCATTCAAAAAACACATCTCGCAGCGCCCATTGATCCTGGAACATCTGCCTGCGGAGACCGGAAGTTCCTCCCGTTGAGCTTGAACAACAACTCATTCATGTGTCGCATGCATCTTCCAAGCTCCTAGCTCCATGTCGACCCAGCTTGACGTAGAGGAGAGCCATCTGAGTTGATCAGGAAATCCAAGCCGCAACTGAACATTGCGAATCCAACCTGGTCCCATCAGCAGGAGCAGGTCTCCGAGCAGCATCGGGCTTCTCATCTACAACTCGGGGATCTTCCCCACCCTGCTTTCAGTGCTTTGTCCCCTTGTGGTGTGTACAACTGTGCGAGAGCCACTGCCTGTTCTGCTACGCCGTGAGGGGGCCACCTGGCGATCGGATTGTTGTTCAGCAGCAGTGTCTGCCTCTTGGAGCACCGTGCAACATCTGCATTCGCCTTTCAACACCGCAATGCGCTGCTCTCGAACTTTTCGATGCTTTAGCAGCTGCACCTCCGAGCACTTGTCGGCCTGAAGCCTGCAAGAAGCGAGAGAACTGTCTTTCTTGCGTTGAAGCTCTTGCATTCGCTGTAGGGATCAGGCCAGCCCCCCAATGCCGTGCCGCACTTTGAACAAAGCCTTAGCACACCAGAACATGCCAGCAACACGCCTCTGTGCTATGCCGAAGGTGCTGAAATGCTGACAGCCTTCAGAGGCTGTTCATGCTGAAGGATTGACACGCAGCCTGCATCTGGGCCCTCTTAAAGCCATAGTGAAAACTGTTCTCTATCGATTGTTTTCAGTGGACTGCTGCGTTTGTGCAGATGCCGCTGTCTTTAAGCTGCCAAAGGAGACGCATCTCCAAGAGACGAGGTGGGCCTTTCCAACCTGCAGCCTGGACCATCGAACACATAACTTCTTGCCGGCCCTTTGACATCTTGTCTTTGACTCATGATGCTGCTGCGGCCCAATCCCGCTGCAGTGTCAGCTGCTTGATGCTTTCTCTCAGCCCGGCGAGGGGGCATGCTTGCTGTCCGCCAGATGCTTTTTTCTACAACAACTCCTTTTCATATGAGCCAGCTCTTGCTAGAATTAGGGTGGTAGGTCTTCGGCTCGATGACTGCATCAGTGTCACGTCATTCCACGGCTTCGTGGCCTCAAAGCAATGGCTTGGCACAAGCACAGGAAAGCACAGGCAAGAGCTGCACGATTCACGCCTTCTCGGATCGAAGCTGCTTCAAAGAGTGGAGGCCTTAGGAAGTGCTCATGGGAGACGCATCTGCATCAGCCGAGGTTGACTGGGGTTCCCAGCTCTTGTCGACCAACTCTGCAGCCGCGGAATCGAAAGGTTTACATCGCATGACCCTGGGGAGGGGCACAGGCTGTCTAAATGGAGTACCGTTTATCGAAGTATGTCGAGTCTGTGCTTCAAGAGAGTTTGCTTCATTTGTGCGTGGCTTGCTCCTGTTTCATGGACTGGTCACTTGGTTTTCATGCTGTCCTCCGGTCCATGGAGCTCGGCCGACTAGCAGAAAGCACATGCGACGCTATGCTGAGGTTTGCGTTCGACAGCACGCATTGTGGAACGGCAGACCTCGGCTCCATCTCATGGCCTGCAGCAAGCTGGAAGGGCCTGAAACCGCTTTATGGCTTCGCCGCGTGCTGAACAGGCCAGCACGTGACCCACCACAGAAAGCAGCGGAAGCCGATGCTCGCGTACAATCCTTTGACATGCGTTGGCCAACGCAGTTTGATGGATCAAGCACATTCCTAGTTCTACGCCTCTGCACGTTGTTGGCAAGTCCCAAGTCAGACTAGCATTTTTTTCCTGGGCCCTTGCGCGTGACGCCTTTTGGTGTGCAGTGGGCCGGGTTGTTGGGCTTGAGGAGAGGTCTGAAATTGGATTGCAAGCTACGACTCAGCGCCCATCTCCAGTTTCACCTGTCCAGGGCCCAAGGATGTCGCAACCTGCAACCTGCTCCGCTTGAATCGGCCAGAGTCTGGCGATAGTGCAGTCAACAGCCATCAAATTGTAACCTGGGATGTCTGCAACTCTTGGAACGTGTTGAGAACAAGCTCGATACGAGTACCACACTGAGAGGCAAGGAAGCCAAGCCGCAGCTGTTAAGTTGAAGTTTGGCTCTTTGTTGAACTTGGGCACCATTAGCATTGCGTCCTGGTCACTTCAGAGAGCATCGGCAGTGTCGTGACGTGGGCATTGAAGCTCATTTAAGCTCGAGGGCGCCACGCGATTTCCATTGGCAAGGGCATTCATCCTTTGAAGTTCCTGCAATCAGAAGTCTGCTTTGGGCGAAAAGTGCGCATGAGAAAACACTGCGGTGCTCAAAAGCCCTCCATGACGTGTGGCGTTGGCGACATCGCAAGACGAGGTCACGGGGCTCCTGAATGCCTTGAACTCCGCCAAACAACCTGGCCATCGGATCAAGCATTCGAATCCTTCGAGCCCCAAGCCCGTTGCTGTTGAACGTGCAAAGTGCTTTTCATCTGCATGAACCTACCTTCCCCCGTGCATGTCCCGTATCTGTGTGCTAAACTCTACAACTCCAAATCCATGCAAGAGCATCGCTGCGACAGAAGTATCCATCTGCCATCGGCAGTTCCCTGAGCAAAGCTGAACTTTGCCAGGATCGCGAATTCATCTGGGAGATGATATAGGCGGAAGGATTGCGGGCCTGCCATACACGAGCCGAGCCAAGGCCGGCTTGAGGCTTTTTGCATCTCTCTTGTGACTCCAGCTACATACATTCAACAGGTCTCTGCATACCTAGGAGAAGTATACCTTAGTAGGTCACACCGCTTCGACACGAACAGTGACCACAGCTGAATGCCAGTGAACATCAGGGCTTTCTGGCTTGAGGCTGTGGCTTCAGTTTCGATAACCATGATTAGATCGAGCTTTTGGGCAAGGTCTGGTTTGCAGCTACTTCGACCCCAGCACGTCACCGAGGGCACACCTTCCAGACTCTCAGTTTGCTGATTCGAAGACTAGAAGCCTACTTCTGTCGCAGTAACTGTTGAGGGTTGTGTCCTCAGTACACTTGATTCTTCATGACTTCCTGTCACAAGTACCTCCATCGTGATTAGAATGGCGGGAGATGCTTCAACTTGGATCACCTGTCCCAAAGATCAGGCGCAAGAGCCTTCTCTACCGACATCTTCAGCACCGTCTCGTGCTTGTCCTTAGTGCAAGGCGATGTCACCTGTGGTTTACCTAAGCTCGATGCCCCTCTCAGCCAAGTATAAGTAATTGCCTGATCTCAGTCTGCCGCAGGTGGCAGGCTGCGCAACATCCAGGAGGCCTTGACATCCAGGCTCCACCTCGGGCTTCCGGAGTTTTCGTGTGTTCTAGTTACATTGAAGACTCCTTGGATCTGCCCATTCCAGCAAAGAGCAGTCCAAAAACGGCACGTCATCCTTTCCGTTCCTTTCCTATTCTTGACATTTTGGCTCAGGCGGCTCAGGCCACTGCTTGGAGATGAACTTCTCGATCTCGGGATTGGAGGAGGGTGGGCCGCCGTTCATTGGAATGGCACCCATGGCTCCTGCTACCAGACAAGGGCTCAAAGCCCTCAACATCCAAAATTTTACAGCCTGTGGTGCATGTCCTGGTCCAGCACGTCCCAGCTCGGCATCGCGGATGCGAGCAACGAGCACCTGCAGGCAGAAACCCACACGGCTGCAGGGGTTCTTTTCGCCTTTCAGGCCAACGCCCCTTCAGGTGCTCTGCTCCCAGCAATTGGTCCGCGACTCAGTTGCGAACAAGATGGCACCCCAGAGTTCTGGCACACTCGGAGCGGAACTTCGGGGCGAGGACTCCATGACCATTCGCTGCTGGTGGGCAGGCATGCATCGCAAGCGTTGAGCAGCTTGTCCGTCCTTAAAGATTCGCAACGGATGTGCGAAAGCTCGACAACCACATGTCTCACATGTCAATGGGTCGCCGCGTGCCGGGAAGTCCGGGAATGTCCTGGGTTCCTGACCACCATTGCAGTTGCGAGGAATGTCTCCACCTCATGGGCCGGGAAGTCACCAGAGCCGAAGGGAAGCAGGCGCAACGGGCGCTATGAATTCGACGCAATAGGCTATGATGTAACCTGCCTCGGCAGCAAGGGGGGAGACGCCGCCGGCCCCATTCAAGGCATAAGCTGCCTGGCACCCAGAAATGCACAAACACAAACTTGGGAGCAGAATTTACCCGAACTTGCCAGGGCTCACCAGGCCCGCTGCAGGCAAATTCTTGGGAGTTCTCTCCCAAGCAAAGGCGACAGCCTTAGTGGACAGTCACGCGAGCCACGCGGGTCTGTGCAGTCCACAACATGCTCATGCTTGATTTGTCATTGTCAAGCTATGTTTTTCGATCTGTGAAAAACATAGCTTGCGTCTATAAAGCAGCAAGTCACCACAACTGAGATTGCATTAACACCACTCTTGCTGGACGAGGTCCTGGCCTCATCACCGGGGCTTTGAGCATTGCCAGCTGCCTGGGAGGGGTAGGGAATGGGACGGGAGCCAAAGGGCACCAAACAATTTTGGAGGTTATGGGAACCACGATTTCGACCGTGCTCAAAAACACCTCTCAAATCATATACAAAGAGTGGAGATTTGGAGGCCTGTCGACGAGTAGTGTACAAGAGGTGTTTCAACATGTCAGTCGTCATGCATTCGTTGATGTGCTAACTCCATCTTGACCGCTTCACACGAATTTCATTAGGCAACTTTTCCGACATGTGGCCGAGATACATCCTCGGCCGATTCACCGGACGAGTCTGAGGAAGAAGATGAAGAACTCGACGAGGATGACCTAAGTGGTTCCAATGTCAACCGTCAGGCTGCACATGAAGGTGCAGCAGATGAGAGGATTACCCACCGTCGAGCTCCTGCGCATGATTAGAGACCATGAAGGCGCTCTCTTGCATCATTGGCTGTTCCGATTAGCGCAACCCTGATCTTCAGCACGTGCTTTGCTGCTACTATTTAACGGTCTTTGGACTTAACGTGTCGTTGTCATTCTTCTCAGAATTGATTAGTCGTCGCAATTGCCGTCGCCATGGTGACCCTCCTCCTCCTCCTCCTCCTCCTCCTATGCTTCTCGGCAAGATTGCTATTTCTTCGATGTCAGCCCACAAATCTATCAGCCTATTTAACTCAAGAAGAAACCTAGATATGCGAATACGAGCGAGCGCATGCTTCCAAAATCGAAATTGGCTTGGAACTAAAGCAAATCGGCAAATCTGCCGCAAAGCTCAAAGAAGGACAGGCCTACAAATTGCATCTGCTTAATGCAGGAAGTCCTCAAGCCACTCTTCCTTGAACCAGGACAGCTTGCCGTTCTTGAGCTTGACACGAAAAGGTTGCTCAGAGGTATCATCCTCGACAATTCGTCCGGTCATTCCCTTCGAACCAACCTGGCAGCAGGAGCTTCAAATACTGCAGGCACCTGGTCACTGCCACACCGCTTGCTGTAGCTCCTTTGTATGCTGTGCCAGGCAACCCGATCGTCGTCATAGTAGAGGCCTTCTTTGTCCTCATTTTCGGTCAACACCTTTACTCGTGCTCCAACGGCAGGACGAGCTTTCGCGGGCTTTGGCGGTGAGATGGCGTTAGCCTCAGGCTACCAGGGATCTCGAGTTTCGTCGACGGTGTCGCACGTGAGCTTCCGCGGACTGTGCGCGAGGAACTCAGTCCACAGCCCGTCTGGCAGGCTTCTTTGCAGATCGTGACCTGCCGAGGCCGTCTCTCCCCGCATCTCCCTGCAAATTCGTTGGTGTTGTCGTGTTTTGTTCCTAGCCCTTGATGGTCAGTCTTTTTGCAAGAGACTGTAGATAGAGTATCTGCGCAGAAGAATATCAGGGACGTGAACAACCGAAGGGAAGCTTCTGGCGACGGGTTCGGGGCTGGGGATGCAAACTCTGCGGACCTGCTGGCATCTTTCTTCTTTGTGCCGGCACCCTGTCATGCTTAGAGTGCCAAGGCCAACTGGCAAAGTGCAGCAGCATCATCGCCACCTTCCCCAGGCTGCCATCCCTACTGTCTCGTCTTCTACGATGACGCCGATGTCCTGTCAGCGGCAAGAAATTCCCAGAACGCGTTAAGGGTTGCTTCGACAGGTCCTTTTCGACTGCCGCTGGAGCGCCTCCTCTTGTGATCCTGCCGATCATGTCTATACAATCGCAATGCCTGCGCACTGCGTGGGTTAATAAAGACTCTCCAGGGTCTGCCATAGCATTCTTCCAAGCTGCATCGAACGTGGAATCTCAGAAGTCAGCAATCCCCGCGTGAAGCTTCTTTCGTGGAAGGTACACGAGGCAGGAAGTAGGTCTCTCGTGAAGGGGCTAGTGGCCAACTTTGAAACGGACAAGGCCAGTGCCATTCTTACCACGACGACTGGGTACTAGTCGGCCTGCTGGCAATTTGTCCCGGACCACGGGGGTGACCTCTTTGCTAGACTGCTGATAGCGGAAGCGTGGATAACCCCCCTCCCCAAGATGGATCTACCACACTCTCTCGGCTGGCAATGCAACAGCTTCCTATCTGAAACAAATTAGCGCATAGAAGCTGCCCCTTGCCCTAGCCAAAGAAATAGGTCGCAAACAAGGGGTTCGCTTGGCTAGTAGCGAAGACTGAGTGACACCCCCCTGACACGGATTGACGACGACTTGTCGCTGCCCCGTTCCTGACGATTTTTGCCACCGGCAGAAAACAAGGAACTACCCCATCCGCGACCGATTTGTGGGATCCCGGGCTGCCCGGAAAGAGGTGGCCCAGCTCTCTAGCCAGACCTATTCTTAAACTGAGGGGATGTTACCCGTTCCATGGCATTCTGTGTCTTCCCCTCACGACCTCGGCTCGCCGCCGCCTGTCTCGGGATCTTCTGCCTGTGAGGACGTTCAGACTCATGCGCCATTAACATGCGGCCAGTCTCGGCTTGCCTTCTTTCCTTTCTTCTTTGGTGTCCTTTCCAACCAGGAAGACAACTGATTCAAAGGATAAGCCCAAGGCACTACTTTCAGCTGAAGTGCCTCCTCCCGCATCTTTCGCTTTCGGTGAGGCAGTTCATCTCGGACTGCCTCTTTTGCCTCCTTCTTGTCTTCAGCCTTGGCTTGCTCCTTCGGCGTGTCCTCTTGCTTCCGTGTTGCTGCGTCCTTTTCTGCGGTCTTATCCTCTTTCTCGTTTGCTTCACTCTCGGGTGCCAGATTTTCGGCACACAGCTTGCTCGGCCTGCTCTCTGAGTTCACCTGCCGGGCATTCCGCTTGAAGCGTTTGATGCCTGTTGCGGAATCTGAAACGACCATGCATGCGAGTTGCCGGCTCTCTGTGATTCTTATCTTTGCCATCTTTGCCTTCAACCTCGGCTCCGTTCGCGAGTCACACAAGTACGAGCTAGACAATTACTGTAGGAGTACAGGAAGGCCGCGGCGGAATGCCCGTTTTGGGCAGTCGGAGGGGCCGCTTCTTCTTCAGGAAGGGGCCTTGGCTTTCGGCCCGAAGCAACGAAAGAACTTGAGGGACCTGCCCACTAGCTCATTCTCAAAAACTCAAAATCACTTTGCACCGTGTTCACCGGCCCCGGAGGTTGGACACATCTTGGACCGCTTCGATAAGTGTAACTGGCCATGTGCTTTCGAAGGGCTCGCCCTGTTCCATCGGCTTGGTGTCTGGCTCCTGCAGTCGCACAATGTCGCACTCCCAGGATCTCGAAAGGCTCCCCGCAATCTCTCCTCGGTGCCTTGCTGGCTCGGTTCCTTTAAGGCACCCCTGGCCTTCGAGGACCAAAACAGTCACGACCCTGTGCGTTGCTTCCTCTGTGCGACCGCGGCGGCCCGGCCTTGGCCCGTCGAGCTGCCGCCTTCTCGGCGATTTTCTGTGCCTCAGCGAGCGACGCGCTTTGAGGGGGTGTAGAGCGTGTGTGGCTGTGGCCCGCTGCTCGTAGCTCCTCTGCGGAGGGTCCAGAGCGGCGAGCCGCAGCCTGCAAGTGTAGAAATACTTCAAGCTTTGAAGAACTCGGGCCAACAGGGATGCAATGGCCTTCTGTGCCAAACGCTGTAGCCTCGCCGCCTCCCGGGCCTCGCGCCGCTGCCTGCTTACAAAAAAGCTTAGTTCCCTCGCTCCAGAACTTCGGGGCATTTCGGGACACAGCTCGTCATCTTTCTTGCGCTTGCAGCATCTTGCAGCTGTGCCGCTTCCGCTTCTGACGAGCTTCGGCACCGGTGACGTCATCATCCTCGCAGGATGGCTGTGGCAATCAATTCAGGCTGAAGACAGAGCCACATCAAGCCACGACTGTATTCATTCTCACTTTGTTGAATGGGGCCATGCGCTCCTCGACGCTTTCCAAGTCTTCCTGCAATCTGATCAGTCTGATCAAGCTGCACATGCGAAGCAAACTGCCGCCAACCTCGGGGGATGCACATGCTGCCGCTGTGGTGGCCTGTCGGATCTGCTAATGCAACAGCACCTATCTTGGACACATACAAGGTGCGCGGATAGCGTCCAAGGTCCGGATATCGGGCAGCAACCAACTCTTCGTTAAGCACAAACAAAATCTATCGGAGCCAAGGGATCTTGGTTGGCAGGACAACGTCAAGGCCAGTTTCGAGAATTCACGTCCCAGCTGGTCCTAGCTCCCTTGCCCATCCTTCAGCAGTTCCAAATATGTCCTGAAGAATTTCAGAGCCTGCCTCTGGAGAACTCCGTGCAGCAGTCATGGACAAACGAGGGACGAAGCTTCGTCGCAGGAAATGCACGCTTCAAGAACGCTGGACGGGTGAGGTTGCTGGTGAGTGTGGGCTTGAAGTTAGATGTTTGGGATGGTTCGGTCAGGAATTTTGAAGCTGAAGCGCCTTGCTTGTGAGAATAACCGTCAGGGGGTGCTTGCGGGGCTGTGGGTTGGGGCTGGACATGTCAATGTACTCTTTGGTGCGGCCACTGCCGTCAGCCGGCTGATCTGGCATTCAAAGCTCACAGCAAGCAGTCATGTCCCCTAAATGGACGTTCTCAGCTTGCATGAAGATGTTTCCGGGGTTGTGAAAGGCGCCATTCTAGCCCAGTCCAGTAGGGGGAAGCAACGTTGTTTTCGCCCGCTCCGAGCTGTATGTTCAGACAGAAGTTGCAATGAGCAGAAGACTCGGAACCTTGCAGCCTCCCTGCATATGCGCTCAGATGCCACGGACGGCTCCGCCACAGTGCAGGCATCTGACTACGAGACGGCCGAAATGCTGTCCAATCGGATGCGCGGCTAAGTCTTCCGTCCGTGCAGTCTTCAGGCATGCAAGCAAATTGACAGAGTCGAACGGCCCGGCAATTATAAGCCCGGTGCCTATGATGTAGTTCCACCAGAATAGAAATGCTCGCTTGCCTCCCTCTTCACTGTTGTAGTGTTCGAGTGAGACGCCCCCAGGAACCAGCTCTAGTCAGTGGCCTCCAGGTGCCAATGAAAGCAGTCGGCTGACGCTAAGCATTCGCACGGCTCTAGTGGCAGCCGCCTGCGTTGGACCACCTAGGATATCTGCGTTGACCTTTGACCTCAAAGAGCTTGGCAAAGCGTTGTAGAATGTTCGAACGCTTCAAACCTCGCCGTGCGAAGCTGAGACAGCCACGATTTGCCGTGTGTGGATGCCCAGAACGAGTCATCCTCTTCTTCATCGAGGCCGCCCTGATTTACAAGTCGGCACACTACTAACTACCTGTACGAAAACACATTGCCACCTCTCTGACTCTCTGGCACGATCAGCACACCGACGCGAAGCTGATGGCGGATTCTTGACATGAACGTCAGTTAAATTCCTGAAGGAAGTTGATGACACATCGATAAGCCCAGACTTTGACAGGTCTGCTGGACTGCTGGATTCGGCTGTTCAGTCTTGTATTGTTGCTTTCCTGCTTTCCGTCGGGCAGTTGCTACAGCAGCGTGCAAGTATCATGTCCACGCCCTGCCCGAAGCGCGGCGTCCCTTCGCTTCTTCGCATGCTTGCTGATAAGCATCTGTGTTTCCTGGTATCTTCCAGCATTCGCTGCACCTGCGTGGCTTGCAGCGTCTGCATGGTCCCGACAGAAAGCGATTCGAGTTCGTCTCTGCATGGGAGGACGTGATTCGCAAGACGAAGGTTCTCCGACGGCCACCAAAAAGCATTGTCCATCTGAATGTGAGCTGAACCGAACATATCGTTCTTTCCTCTCTTCCTTCAGAGGCATAGGCTCCCTCTTGAAATTACGACCGTCAGAGACCATCTACATGTCTGTCTCTACTGCTAGATTGCCATGTGCGGCCGTCGCGGCTCGCCAGTACAAACAGGAAAACGACAAGATTCTACTGTCCAACTTCATCAACCCAATTGATTTCATGCCATCTTTCAACTTCGTACATCTTGATGTTGGATCATAATCATAGCCTCGTCTGCCCAAACGTCTTTTCCTTCGGTGATCTTCGAGGTCTCGCCCTCTTGATCATCCACCTGACACTCTAGGGCTTTTTCTGGAACTCAAGTCTCGATTCCAACAAAGATTGCAGATGCCTGTTTGTAGGCATACCTCTGGCTGTTTGTATGTGGTGCCCAGAGGAACATGATAGCTGCAAGTACCTGTCACGACGTAGACTCTTGCAGCATCGTCTCAGTGACATGCGCATCGGATGGAAGCCCCGGCCCGACACTAGAACCATAGCATGTCAGGCGCACCATGCAGAAAAGGATGTGGGAAACTCCATCTGCAAAGAACCACTGATAGTGCCATCTCTGGCTGATGCTGCGAGATAAATCGAAGAGCTGGTAGAGCCTAAGCTTTGCAAAGAGATATAGAGAGAGAGGCAGAGGCAGAGAGAGAGAGAGAGAGAGAGAGAGAGAGAGCCAGGGTGCACGTGCGTGCGCGCGGGCGAGGGCGGGTGGGGAACAGGCGCAGGCGGGCGATTGTGTGTGTGTGTGTGCTCTGGGTCTGCGGCAAGCTCAAAGAGGCCAAGCTCAAAGCTGCCACCAAGATCTTCCACCTGCAGATGACGTCCATTGGTCGGCGACGGTGTTTGGAAGCAAGTCGGAAAAAAGGGAGGGCCAGTGCAGCAGAGCCGCAGGCGCTGGAAGAGTACCAGCCTGTACTCCAGAAACTGTTGTTCTCTTGTGCATTCTCGTTTGGGCCGTGCTAGGCGGCGCACTTCTCTACCTGCTTGCGCTCTGCAAGGATCTCAATGAGAGAAGACCTCGTATCCGAAACCCACTGCAAAAAGCTTTCCTTGGACCTCATAGCTTCGACACACCAGTGTAAGGCTTCGGCAGCGCTGTGAAAATCCAGTAGAATATTATGCCTCGATGCTTGGAGGCACAGCAAAATTTATCTGTGGTGTACTGAGTGTACTGAGGATTGGGCCGTTAAGCAATGCAACCTCGGGTCTCGCACAGCACCCAGTGCCGACAAATGCCGGCTCTTTGAGGCAAACACTGGCAGCAAGCACAGCATCACGAAAGCTATCGACAGTGAATGGCTGTTCCTGCCAGGCGTGCATTCACAACCACCGGAACTCACATGCGGAGTTACGCAGCGTCCTGAAAGACAGCGCTGATTCACGGACAAAGTCCAGAACGATGTACAGGAACGAGAGTCCCTGAACCTCGTCGCCAGGTGTCAAAATATCGTTGCGTGAATAGAGTTCTCGGATGTTTTCGAGCTTCTTTACCTCAGCCTGCTTGCTGGTTTCATGTGGAGGGCAGTGTCACTGACACCTTCTTGGATTCAACTGCCCAGGCGTACAACCTGCTGGCGATTTCTGCCTCATCCTTCCTCCCTGCACTTGCGAGACATGCTGATCATCTCTGATCTGATGGGCCGTATTGTGCATTCTGCTGGAAGCCGCCAACTACAGCCTGCATCCATCACGAATGTCTTGAATGCAAAATGGCCATAACAGTTTGTAAAACGGTGCCAAAACGGGGCCAGAAACATGCATGTGCTTATGCAGGAGATTGGAACATTAGTTCTGACTGGAAATTAAACCTGCAGAGACCTCTGTCACAGCTGCCGATTCGTAAGCAAGCTTCAGTCGAGTCGAGTGCAGGCCTTGAGGATCGTTGGCTGATCCAAATAGGGGCGTGTCACGCCCCAGCCCAAGGATGCCACCAGAACGAGCATATAGGAGAAGATTGACCTTCCGGCCGGGACGGCGTGCGAGTGGGCCTACTGACCGTGCCACGCTGGGTCTGCGACTTCACGACCGTTGCGAGAATGGCCAGGACGAACAAGAATCTTCGAGCACGCAGAAGTCAAAACAATTAAAAGCTGCGCGTCCGCAGAAGCCCAGGGCCTGCCACGGAGTCCCGACTCATTCCAGTCCATGAAGAATCTCCACTGGAGGAAGGCTTCGACCTGCCAAGGCGAGATCTGAAGAGAAGACTCTCGGGCGATTCGGGAGGCGCGCTAGGCCAAGCAGGATGACGGCTGCGATACAGTACCTGAAAGCTTAGCGGCTTAGCGCTGAAATCTGACGAAACCTAAGCCCTCCGTCTTGAGGCTTCAGCTGGATGTGGAACAGCTCCCGCCAGTACCGCAACGACAGGCACATCCAAACGCTTGCCAGTGCGCAGTAGGCCTCGGGAAGGAGCATAGCAAATCATTCTAGTAGCAGGATGCGCCCCATATCGCTCCTTGCAAATTGAAGCTGAATGATGCCAGCTAGAAAAATCTAAGTTTACCCTTGTAGGATCTCGTAGGTATTGTGTTGCTCTGCTTCTTGGACGCAGATCTAGTCTAGCCTCTGGTCGATGCAGCTGCACTTGAAAATTGCTGGATTTGGCCACGGCGCTATCGAGAGCCATCCGTAGAATGGCATCTTGTAGTACCTCGCGGTAGCCCGCAGCAGCATAACAAGGACTTCTATGAATCTGTCTTATTGCACCAGGGGCACTCATTTCCAGGCAGAAAGCCATAGGAATTCTTCGCGATGACACTACCACTGACCTTTCGCGATATTCAGTCTTGAGAAGTCTGCTCGCAAACAGCAAATACAGGTGATGGGGAGTCTGCCAAGCCTCGCCATGATAAAAGTCGCCGCAGTTCGAGAAAACGAGGATGTACACCCCGGTGGAGTTGACTCTCAACTTGGAAGGTTGGAGCGAAGCCGGGGTCCATAAACATACAGAAAAAGACTCAGTTTGGGACCGGCAAGTCGGTAGCCATCTCAAAGTTGACCGTGTGGGAGTACCTCGAGCTGCAGTAGTAGCAAACGTAGCAGTAGCAGTAGGAGTAGGAGTAGTAGTAGTAGTCGTCGTCGTAGTAGTAGTAGTCGTAGTAGTAGTAGCAGCAGCAGCAGCAGTAACAGGAGCAGGAGCAGGAGCAGCAGCAGCAGGAGGAGGAGGAGTGGTAGTAGTAGTGGTGGTGGAGAAGTCGTCCCAACTGTAGTGGTAGTCGTCGTCGTAGCAGTAGTAGAAACAGTAGTACTAGTAGTACTACTAGTAGTGCTGGTACTAGGGGCGCGCCCCCCAAAATACCAGGTTCGGAGGCACGCAACACAGGAGCCCGTTCCCACATATCACGAAAAGCACGCCGGCGACGTTGAGATCGTGCTTATCAAGCTTTTCTGGAACAGTGAGATACGTCATCGTCGTCGTCGTAGCTGTAGTAGTGGTAGTGCTAGTAAGCTAGTAGTAGCAGTAACAGTAGCAGAAGAAGTAGGAGTAGGAGTAGCAGTAGCAGGAGCAGCAGCAGCAGCAGTAGCAGTGGCAGTCGCAGTCGCAGTCGCAGTCGCAGTCGCAGTCGCAGTCGCAGTCGCAGTCGCAGTCGCAGTCGCAGTCGCAGTAGCAGTAGCAGTAGCAGTAGCTGTAGCTGTAGCTGTANNGTAGTACTAGGAGGAGGAGGAGGAGTAGCTTCCGCAGTTGCTTCAGTTGCAGTAGCTGTGCTGACTCGACAATAGATGTGTAATCATCATGCACGCAAACATCTGCAAGTTGTTCTTTCAGTTAGATGTACTTACTATCGGGTTTAGGGAGCTTCGGTTCGGTTTGCTTCTGCTTCTGTCATTTCCCTGCGAAGATGCAAACGACCAGGAAGGTCACAGGTTCACGTCGTCATCGGAGCTTCCGAGAGGCTTCTGCGTCAACCTGGCCAGCACCAAACCGTATGTGGGTTTTGTACATTGGGGTCTGGCAGGGACTCCACAGACATTATGTCATGTCAAGAACTCATGAGCGGAGTACAGCTTGTTGGCTTCACTTGCCCGTCCGGCAAGAACCTCAGATTACGGTGCAGTCAACTGTTGTGCTCGTGCACCGGAAGCCAACGAGCATACTGAGACTAGGACGTCCTCAGTGTTTGAGCAGAATTTGTCCCTGCAAGTCTAGTAGCTGTGCCGATAGAAGTTCAACAGCTTGGGCTTAAACTGTGATAGGCACCGAAGCGCTTCGTGTGCCAAGCACATGTCTCTGAGAATTAACGCTCTCAATACACGGCAGCTGCAAGCTTGGCCACATGTCAACGGATGGCGAGGGAATCTCTGCTTAGTGTCCTTCTGAGGACAAGGCGGCAGGATCAACTTCCAGAAGCTTCTGTATGGCAGGATGCTCAACTGCACGCCCTGAAGAGGTCTGCAGTAACTCTTCAACACAAAAGAGTCAATGAATGATGCGAACGGCCTGTGTTGCCCGGACACATGCCGGCACACAGAGTATTTTGAATGACCGTAGCTGCTGGCTCTCTCGGGCGGAAGGAGGTGCTGGGCGGCTGTGTGATAATATTCGTGAGTCGTGTCTCGGTGCAGTCTTGTGATTCTGCCAAGTGTCCGGCCAATTTCTCTACCCCTAGCTCCACACTTTCTTAAAACCGCCGCAGACCAGCAAAGAACGCAAGCCCAAGTCCGAGCTCCGCGCAGTGTAACCTCTGGCCTTCTCCGCATCCTCTGGGCTCGTGGCCGAAAACCTTTGCATGCACGTAGCTTAGCGCTTTGCATTCTGAGGTACGCCCGTGCCGGAGACTGGAGCAGAGTTTTCTGAGCTAGCAGCATGAGATTGTGGAACCTCATCATCGGCTGGCCAAGCGTCCTCCGCCACGCTGACGCTACCGACAAGGGCGAGGAGACTAGAATGAAACGTAGCTTGCGGCATCCTCTCAGGTGCATCCTGATGGGAAAACACCTCGCAATCGCTGCTGGCGGCTAGATACATCTGCATGAGAAGCTGAAGCAAGTGACTCAGGCGCATCTCAGAGCCCCGCGTAGAACGCATAAAGTGTGTGCAGCGATCGTGGCTCTGGCAAGGGCACCTCTGTAGATGACCATGAGCTACCCAGCTACCCATAGCTACCCTATACCTTCCGCGTTGTTCGGAATATCTTCACGAATTCAGCCTGGCCTTATCGAAGGTGTAGATCTGGCCAGCTACGCACCTGCGAAACATCTAGCAGGAAAGGTGCGTCCTCATTCTCTTTGTGACTGCCGGCTCTGAGCAAGCAATGTACTTGTATACCCTACATGGTCACTGACAACTGCCTCAGCAGCAAGACAATTGACAAACACCATGGCCGGCTGCCTTACCCATGCAGGACTCTCTGCAAGCGCGCACGCACACATGCCACATGACTGAGAGGGCGAGAAGTCCCGGTTCAAACGACTGGATCTAACCACTGAGCGAAACCGAAACAAGCTGACACTGTATCACACCTGTTACACAAATTGTTACACAGGATCTGAGGCTTTGGCGAAAGGCCATGGCGGCCCCAACTCACGGAAGTGGAGCTGGTTCCGCACTATGCCTCAGGTTTGCCTCTACTTTCGCAACGATGGAGCTTGAGTTGGAACATCCTGCTGAACATGCACAAAGCTTGCAGGCTTGTCTGGTACACATCATGGCGAGCTGCGCAGTTCACAAGAAGCACAAGTTGTATCTGCCACACTGGTTTCAGCGGCTCGTGGCGCCCCCGGGCTTGTCGCTTGTGAGGAAGCATCGCTCGGGTCGAGTCTACATGGCCTCGGAGGGGATTCGTTGCCCCCACCACCACGAGGCTGGCCCAAGACCGGGCCGCGCTTGCGGATCTGTTCAGCTCGTCATTCGACTTGTCGCAGCGTTTAGGGCACTTCGATCCCTTCATCAAGACGCCGTGCCAGGTTCCTCCTTGCAGGACAGTGCTGCGCCATGAACATTTTAGGCACAAAGGGATATCTTCGAGACATGCATGGTGCCTCCTTGGGGTTCGGCTCCCGTGATTCCGCGGTTGCAGAAAACGTGTTGGCAAGGAACCTTAATGCATCATGTTCCAGAAACAATCACCTGGTAGTGCGAGAATGTGCGAGATGGTGGAAGAATCTACTAGTTTGACGAAGAAAATGTGGGCAGCCGGCATTTCTTTGTCGAACTCGTTGTCGCAAAGCCGGGCTTTGTCCACCTTACATGCAAGTTGTGCCTATGGCACGTCCTCTACGTCTCGCGCACGGCAATGCCTGCCTTGCGAGCCTGCTCCCGTGCCTGAGCACGCTTTGGCACCAGGCAGCTACGACACAACACGCGCATGTCTGCGTGCTACAATCCCATGTCTTCGTGCAGATGCTCTCCAATGCTGGCCAAGCCCAGTACTAAAACATACTAGGCGGTATCCAGTTGTGATGCATAAACCTGGAATCCTCCTGCTTTAGCAAACCCCTGTATAAGAAGTCGTAAGGAGTCTGCAGATTCCAAGCGTTCACGTCGTGCAGCTTGTGCTTTGGCAGCCTGTGAAGTAGAGTCTCACAGCCATTTTGCAAGTCTGCGGATCAGTGCGAAAGCAACTGTAGTGTGCGGACCTCGAGGCCTCCGCATCCCCACACCTGACATCTGCGTGCGTCCAGGTGCTCGTGTAGCCGCAAGCTGGACCTCGACGTTGACAACGTCGAAGCGAGTTTGAAGGCCTCCCTGCGAGGGAAGAAGCCTCGCACATGTGCTTTCTGAATAACGCAAGCGCAGCTCAGAGTCCATTTTCGGCCTTCCAGGTCCGTAAGTCGCGTCGGATTCAAGGACGTAGCAATCCTCAAAGTCTGCATCCAGCCACAGCCTTGTGAGCAGAATCAGACATGTTTCGCATAGCTGAGCACATCAAAGTCTCCCTCGATTCCATACTTCTATTTTCGCACCTGCAGAACCCCAGCTGTCCGCCAAAGCCGAGCCCTCGAGGATAGTGCTTGTTCCGCCTGATTGAGCCATAGGCATCGGCAAACGGCTAATGCCGCACCCTAGAGGCTATCACCATGAGTTGGAATTGCCGGACGAAGTCCGTGCCTCAAACCTTGCACCTTGCCAGAGGCCCTAGAGACAAACAAAGACTTCGCAATACTGCCAATGCGCTCGGCCACATGCTGAAAGTCACCCAAAACACACACCAGTGGAAAGTGGAGGGTTCATGAGGTGGCGATTGTCCGGGGGCTGAGGAGAGGCAGAACCAGCTCTGATGGTCTTTGCACTTCGAACTCAGCGCGCTACGAGTTGAAATACACGTAATTCCCGGTCCGGCTTGAGCTTTTGCACCTTGTCTCCAGGTTCGTCGAGTCGAAACCGAAACCACTCATTGCCGTAGATTTTTCGGGGGCCCCGGCTGGACGAAGGCAGGCTGCAGTGCAAACCTCGGACTGCCAACTACTACCAGACAGAGGAGTGTAGAAAAATTGTATGTGCTTCGCTTTGACTGAGGCCTTCGCAAGAAGCTCTCCATGGACCCGCCGAACTTGCCGTTTCCCTCGACCCAGGACCTGTCGAGCAGCCGACTCCAAGGTGCTTTACTCATCGCTTCGCGGGGGGCCCACGTTGATAGGGCTCCGAGCACCGAGTCAGGCGTTCGGATCAGGACCAAGGCGGGCCCTTCGTAGAAGGCAGCGCCCTGAAGACATGGCAATGAGCTTATCTGGAAGAGGGGCAGTGCAAAGCAGCACTGCCTTGATCAGAGCATTGAAGGACAGACCGTCGCACCAGTCGCGGTACAACGGCTGCCACTCCTCGGACCTCTGCCAGCTACAAACAGAGGAAGCTCAGCTGCAAGAATCCAGGCTCAAGGCTCCCAAAGTCGAGCATCGGAGCCCCGCAGCAACCTGGGTTTAGGGCCATGGGTAGAAAGGATCTCGGATTCTGTAGATCCTGAGATCTGAACAGGTGCAGTCCCGCCTGACAGGTGCCAGGCTTGCAACACAAACGGAACGATAAGCCCAAATTAAAGATCCTCCTAGCGCCCAGATTGGTCAAGGGGCAGACACGACACGGCTCTCCAGTGTGGGAATGGGCGGCAAAGCCTGTTCGCAGCGGAGCGCCACGCACTGTGTCCGCCGTGCAGGTTCCATTTCTGAGGCAGAAGCTGCACAGCCCACCAAAGTGTGCCCCAAATTCGCCGCAACAGCCCTCGGCAGCATTGGAAGATTTCCTCGCCAGGTCAGCTTTTTCACTGCTGGGCATATGTCCCGCATCGGCGACTCTGCCGCTTCCTTGAAATGCCGGATAGCTGCAAGCGATACCCCAAGCCGCCTTGAAGCCACTGGGCCAAAGCCTCGAGGGTCGTCATCTCAGCTCCGGCAGTGACAGCAGCCACCTCTGGCATTCTTGCGGCTATTTCCGGCTCTTGCACTTGAAATACGAACAACAAAGCGCTGCGAAAATGTGTGGACAAAGCGACCCTCCGCTGTGCTGAAGCAATTCTGCAAGCTGGGCTCTTTCCGAGCAAATCTTCATCATCCCGCTACAGCACAACCGCTTGTCGGGGTCCTTGCCATCGCATCGGGACTGACAGCCTCCTGGCAGTGTCACGTGCACATGCGTTGACTCACACCAATGAGGGTCGCATCAGCATGGGCTGAAGGCGGCATCCTGCTCGTCAGGTGATCTCTCTGCAAAGGAAAACCAGAAGCACCTGGCTTGCTTGTCACTGGTTTATAGACGCTTGGTGAACAGGCATCTCGCTCATCCGAACAGCACGGCAGAAGCCCTGTCAGTCCCCTGAAAAGGATGCGATTCGAAAGTCCCCAGCACTGGAGCCCCCTTAATAATATTAAGGCCGTGTTTTGCTGGGGCAACACACTCTAAGGTAGCGTTTGTCGTGGTCAGAGTCGGGTGGAAGCGTTTGGCTCCAGCACGCTTGTGTAGAAAGGAGTCTTGGGGGCCCTGTGCCGTTAGCAGCAACGCCTGCAACAACGAAACCATTAAGTGAAATGCTGTGACGAAACGGAATACCATGGAATACCCATCCACTGCTGCCGCTGCTATTGCTGCTGCTCTTGCTTCTACTCCTACTCCCAGAACCACCACCACCACCACCGCCACCGCCACCGCCACCGCCACCACCACCACCACCAAAACCACCACCACCACCACAGCCACAACCGCAATTACGGCAACAACAACAACGACGACGACGACGACTACTACAACGACGACGAAAACTACTGCCACCGCCACCACCACGGTGACGCCGACGATCACTACTCCTGGTACAGCCGCTGCCCGCTACTGCTACCTGCCGCTTGAGGCATAAGTCTTCTTTCAATAGTGGCAGTGCTGCAGAGTTAGGGCCAGCTCCAGGAACAGGCTCAGCCTGAAGTGCAGGGAGCACCGGGCGGTGCAAGGCCGTTCGCATGCGAGAGCCATGGGCCCTCGGCTCTTGCTCACCCGTACCTGAAGTAGTTAAAACATATCAAAACTCAACTTTTCCATCCTGAGACTCATGACACCTTCCGGGGTCACTGACAGAAACTGGTTCGGCTCCAGCGGGTTCCTTGCAAGGAGGGCAACAGCATGTGGCACCTTGCGGATTCCTGCAGGATCTGGCTGCTACTCTTGCTATCCGGGTCCTCCTGTGCCAGGTGTGTCTCGGACCATACCTGGTCGATTCAAGGCGAACTTGTCGCCGACTCGGAACCTCAACTCACGCACTTCGCTGCTGCGAGCCTGAAGTAGGTGACTCCTAAGCCGGTGACACGAGGTGACACATGCAGGACACACAGTCGGGGCTTTGCTGCAAAACAATCGGGGGTCACACCAGCTCAGACCTGTTGCACTTGTAGCTTTTGATAGACCAGTTACCAGAGACTTCCTGAGGGCGCAGGGGAAAGCCTTTTGGTTTGCCGTGTGGATTACGGTGACGCCATGCCCAGCATTGCCCAGCGCCAGTCAACAGTAAATACTCAGACTCTCTTCAGCTGAAGGCAAGGGTCCACTCAGCAGATCCCTCGCCCACTTGCTCCTCTGCGGAGTTTCGTGGCATACATGTCTCCGATTGGGAGCAGAGTAGCAAATGTTTGGATATAGCTGGAAGACTCATCCTTGCTCAAGTAGAAGAAAAGCGGCTGCACGAACGAGCCTCAATGCAGAACGAACTTCACTTAAGCTCCACTTGATGGGCCATTTCCAGGCTTCCATGCGCAAATGGCTGGGGAAGCATGCCACCTCGGAAGTGACAGCACGCAAACAGTGCTCACTTCCTGCCACAGCCGGGAGCAAGTTGCACGTCTGAGAGCGAAGCGAAGTCAGCAAGCTCCACTCTGACAGGCTGCCTCAGATAAGGGGGGCACACAAGTGCGATTGTGAATTTTTGTCAAAGTGTTGGCCTGCCATTCATTTCGGCAGCTGCTGGCCTTGAGCTCTGGACCCTCTCAGTAAGCTCAAGACGCATCGGTGATGCGAAGCGTCTTTTTCAATCGAGCATACTCCTCCGCAGAAAATCCACACCTGCAAAGGATCGAATAGAACGCACACGATGGGGCCAAGCAGAACTTCGATCCGAAATCCTGGGATTCGGGGTCTCTTGCTGTCATGAGTGGGGACCACTGCGAGCAAGGTGTGGCTCTGCAAAATCCGGGCTGGCCTGTCCTCTCTGGGCGCATCTGCCTGAAGAGTGCTGTCGTTATTTGGAGGGTTTGCTTCCTGTCTCCACACCCCTGTTTTGAAGCCCTATCGTTGCCATAAACCCAGCCGTGGTATTCCCGCTGCACAATGCTGGGCCTGCACGTGTGCAGCACCTTGCCCCATGGTCGCATGTGTGCTGGCTCGAGATGCTGCTAAAAGCTTCGTGATGCTGAATATGCAAACGACGCAGCGCCCCTACGGCACTTCGCTTGGCTCCAAACGTCCTTGCTGTCTTTGTGCATGTCACATTTGGCGACTCCGCAGTCCACGAGCTGTTTTGGACCAATCAAAAACGAGCTCATGTCTGCCTATGTCTGCCTCGCTGACCCGCCGCGGCTGACTGCTGAACTACACGCACCGGACAGCACAAGCTCCGCTTTGTCGATCAGATCCTGTAATCAATCTGTCTCGGGCTCTGTAGCAAGGGAGCTTCAAGTCGTGAATGGATAGACCAAAGTCCTTCGCGCGCTCTCCAATGCAGCGTCCAGCTGAGAAAGCCTCAGATGATGCCACTTCCGACATCTGGAAACTTCGGCAAGCTACAACTTTTTTTTCACTCCCTCAGCCTTTTTCCGTCCTAGGGCTGGTGGACCCCCGCATGCGAAACTAACGGCGGGACAGACGTTTGTTGAACAGCAAGGCTTGTTCGTGGTGCACAATCGCAGCATTCGAACATCAGCTGCGGTGATAGCACCGTGCAAATGGGCGTCCTTCGCACCGATCTACAAGAGAACGGTGCTCAAAGTGAAGCATCTCGTCCTGTGTATGTATGTATGCTTGCATGTATGTCTGTTGTATGTACAGGCGTAGGGTGTATCTCACATCAGTCCGCGAGAATACACATCACCCGAGTGTGGACGCTGTTTCAAGGAATTACACTTCAGCGGCAAGAGTACACATCGTCAGATGCTAATCCGCAGGTAGACGCTGTTTTTAGTCTCCTAGTCGCGGCTGAATTTTCAGGATATGCTGCGGACGCTGGGGTTTCAAGTACTTTTCATTGTATTCCAGATCATATTTTGGCACCGAATCGCCAAATAGACGCTCCCTTTTCTCGTCATTTCTCGTCCCATGAATCGATGCCCTGGGTCTCGAAAAGCACTCGAGATCCACATTCCGAATTTTGATCCTTTGGCTGCAACCGTGGTTCACGTATCGAGCACGGCTTCTTGGAGCAACACCAATGACATCAACACCAGTCAAACCCCATGGAGACACTCACTTCACAAGCGCAAGCACAAGACACTCATCAGTGGCATCACAGCACGTCCAAACCAGCCATTCCCCACGTAGACACTCGATTTCACAAGCATGCCCACGAGACATACATCAGTCACATCAGTGGCATCTTAACACACCTGGATGTAATGTTACAGTAAGTTACATGTATGTACCACCACCACCACCACCATTGCTACTAATGTAATAACAACAACAACAACAACTACTACTACTACTACTACTACTACGACTGCTACGACTA
Source organism: Symbiodinium necroappetens (assembly GCA_905231915.1). Lineage (NCBI taxonomy): Eukaryota > Dinophyceae > Suessiales > Symbiodiniaceae > Symbiodinium > Symbiodinium necroappetens. The sequence continues at coordinate 410 of CAJNJA010081474.1, read as the reverse complement.
CTACGACTACTACGACTACTGCGACTACTACTACCACCATTACTAATATACACATACATACATATATAGATAGTATGTGTCTGTATGTCTACGTATGTATGTATGCATGCATGTACGTATATGTATATGTATA
>CAJNJA010081463.1:0-20873 GCA_905231915.1 Symbiodinium necroappetens | reverse complement strand
CTACCACCACCACCACCACCTACTACTACTACTACTACTACTACTAGTACTACTACTACTACTACTACTACTACTACTACTAGTACTACTACTACTACTAGTACTACTACTACTGCTACTACTACCACCACCACTACTGCTCCTACTGCTCCTACTTCTGCTACTTCTGCTACCGCTAGCACTACTAGCACTAGTGCTAGTATTAGCACTAGTGCTAGTACTAGTACTAGTATGACGACGACAACAACAACAACTACTACTGCTACTGTCAATTTCTGCCATTCTAGTTTCGATTTTTAGCGCTGTTGGCTGTGCCAACACTGGTACTTTTTGTTGCGGTTCTTGTTGCTCAGTTTGTGGCACAGGGTTGCCAGAGCAGCAGTACCAACGTTCTTTTGCATTTCCTTCCTTTGTGGATCCGCCCAGCGTTGCAAACAAGGTCTTCAGCAGTACTTGCCGGAATGTACTTAATTTTTCCGTACTTGGCAGCAATGCCCTGAGACATCTAGTCTGTGTCCTCCCTCATTAAGAACTCGAGAAAGCAGTCAAACTCGTTTCAGACGTGCATACGAAGGTGAATCTAAAGCTGCGGCCCAGCCGGCCAAAGCAGCAGTGCATGAATTCAGGCCGGGGGATAATGATCGCAAGGTTGCTTTCGAGACTCCTCTCCCTTCTTCTCTTGTCCTCCTGCTCCACCTTTGGCTTCTCTTTTCTCCTCCCTCGCTGTCATCGTCAGAACCGACATCACCATCATACGGAATCATGATCAGCATCTTTGGACCGCCGTCGTCCTCCTGCTCCTCCCGCTCCTACTACTCCTCCTCCTACTACTCCTTTTTCCTCCTGTTCGACACCATGAGCAGGACCAGCACCATCACCATCCTCACCATCCTCATCATCCTCACCATCCTCATCATGTTGATCATCCTCAGCATCCACATCATGCTCATCATCCTCATCCTCCTCCTCGTCCTCCTCCTCACCACCACCACCACCATCATCATCATCCTCATAGTCATCATCGAGATCATCATCACCATCATCACCATCATCACCATCATCACCATCATCACCATCATCACCATCATCACTATCATCATCATCATCATCATCGTCGTCAACATCATCATTCTCGTCCTCCTCCTCCTCATCATCGTCGTCATCATCATCCTCATCCTCCTCATCATCATCCTCATCATCATCACCATCAATAGCAACATCAACATCAACACAACATCATCATCACCATCGTCATTTTTATTATCATAACCATCATCATCATCATCATCGTCATCATCATCATCATCATCACCGTCGTCATTTTTATCATCATCATCATCATCATCACCATCATCGTCATCAACAGCGTCATGAACATCATCACCCTCATTGCCATGACTGCCGCTACGGCCGCTAGGGTCACTACCGTGGTCATCCTCATCGTCAGTATCCTGGGTCACTCTTACGAGCAAGACACCATCATCACAGCCGGCACCAGAAGGACAAGCATCCCTGCAGCCAGTGTCTGCGACGGCCATGAGAACGGCCGCGACCACAACCGCCACAGCAACTGCGGCAGAACCATTGTTAGATTTTTGAACTACCTCAGACACTGCCAACGACGAAACAACAGCATCTTCCCGTGCAATGTGAGAAACATGCACACCAGAGGGCAGCCAAGTTGTCAGACCGTTTTGACGTACCTTCTTGCAGACAACACTTCCTGTAGCAGTGAAGCCCTTTGACCTTAGTGCTCCCCATCAAAGCTGAATCCGCCAATGCCACGGTGTTCCAGTGACAACCCGTGCTGCAAGCTGACTGCATCCGGCTGAAGCAATGCTGAAAGATGTCAGGGACACAGCACCTCGTCCAGTTGACAAAGGCCGGATGGGGGACCGGCAGAAAGGTGGCAGCCTTGCTGTCCTTGACATTGAAATCTTAGACTAGGCTTTGCAATCGCGGCATAGAAACAGCTGTGGCGAGAATTTCTGACTGCAGACACGGCCTTGCCGAACCAACCCTCAAGCACTCTGCTCTGGGACTGCCGGATCTCATTCGTTCTGGAAGGCGAGTTTTCAAGCAACTGGACGCACAGGCAAGACAGGCGGGCGGCCTCTGCATGTTGTACACCCGCTTTCTGCAGGTTTTTGTCGGGACCAGGGGTGCGCAGTTTGGGAATTTTCTCCAGCTGAAGGCAACAGCCTTCTGCCGACGCATGGGCAGGCCAATGTGCTTGGCCTTACTCCACACAGTGTAGGAATTTGCCGCCGGAGGATCGCACCCCAAAGCACAATCTCCCACCCTTCCGAAGCCCGTAGCCTCTGCGACGTCGGGCTTCAGGGTTCAGGGGAAGGGGATAGATGGGGTTGTACCGAGAGGCTTCAGAGTTTCACCTTGGTACATTTGGGATGTAGGCCCTGCTACTGCATGGGGAGAGCGAGCCCACACCCAAATCTTGAACTCAACCTCTGACAATTGAGGTCTGCCTGCAGGCGATGCCTGGTCGGTGCCCTGGTCGGAGGCACAACTTTCTGTGGCAAACCTCAACACCTGTGAAGGATACCGGCTGTATAAGCAGTTTGCAGTTTGTCTTCTGCACAGCAGCTCTGGAAAATAAGCGGATAAGCTTTCGTGCCGTGGAGGCGAGGAAAACAGGGAGATGGCTCTCCTTACGACCTTGTATATACCCGCGCTCCTCTGCTTTTGCACGAAACACTCACAGTGTCTCCCAAGAAGTCTGCGGCAGGTCCATCCACTCGTCGCAGAGCTTGAGTGGACAGAGGAGGCTTACCAGCCTGAGGCCATGCCAGAACCGAGCGCTGGTAGGCTCTCGTGCTCGGAGCACTGCTATGAAACCAGTGATCCGGACGAGCAGCCTCTGCTGTGGTGCAGGCCTTTTACCCTGCGTACCCGGCGATGCCGAACTCGCCTGGCTCTGAGAGCCAGTGCCGACATTCTGTGTTCTTTCAGTCAGTTTCCTGGCATGCGGAACCTCGAAGGGCCTTGGAAACGTATATGTTCACGCAGGAGCTTCTTCAGCCTCAATGTTTTTTCCCCCCGAAGTTTAAGTGTTCTCGCGATATCTCGCTGACTCGAAGAATCCTTGGGAAGTCCGTCCTTTATGACCTGGGCACAGGGCTTGGAAGCAGAAACTACTGGGCTCCTGCTTTCCGGCAGTGAAAGCCGAAGAAGCTCTGAAGGCACGTGCACCTCATGGAGATGGATGGCGTCTGCATGGCCCGGAGCCTAATCTTAGAGTGGGGGTTTGAGATTTGAGGGCTTCAGTGGCTCGGACTTGAAAAGGTGGGGGAGTCGCATTGAGCCCTCGGCCCCAAGTTGTTTGGCTCTCGTCAGCTTCAGGATGCCATGGCTGGCCATGGTTCGATGCTGTCCGAGGACGCACGGGCTTGCGGTTTGGTGTTGCGAGGCGTGCAGGGCTCAGAGTTTTAGGGTTTTAGGGTTTTGGGCATCGGGTTTGGGACTCCTGTGCACAGTGCTATGTGCCAACGCTCATAGGAATGAGGAGTTTATGATTTCGACGATGATGCTGTTGATAGAGCGGTCGTGACAATGACCGAGTGTGACTGCTGCAGCAGGAGCAGCGTAGCAATAGCGGGGTAGCCGTCGCAGTGTAGCACTAGCCACGTAGCAGTAGCCACGCAGCGGCAGCGGCGGCGGCAGCAGCAGCAGCAGACGCCGGATGAAATGCTAGCTGCTAGCTGGGGCGTCGTCATCCGTCGCTGTCCTCCTCATCCTCATCATCATCCTCCTCATCATCATCATCATCAACATGGTCATCATCGACACCATTATCATCATCTTCTTCACCGTCATCATGATCATCACCATGATGAGGATCATGATGATGATGATGGTCATGATCATCATCATCTTCTTCTTCTTCATCTTCATCTTCATTTTCTTCGTCCTCCTCATCATCTTGATAATCATCGACCCCCATCACCATCATCATCCTCTCCTTCATCTCATCATCATCATCATCGTCATGATTATCATCGACCCCGTCACCATCATAACCGTCATCATCAGCCTCAGCATCACCATCGCCATCATCATCATCATCATCACCACCCTTCATCAACTGTCGTCATCATCATCATCATCATGGTCGCAACTCAGTCATTATTCGCATCATCCTCTTGATCCCCCTCTTGATCCGGGTCGTCTTTACCCTCATCTTGATCTTGGACGGCTGTCCGGTTGATTCATTCTTTCTTCGGGTATCTGAAGAAACATTCGGCGTGAAGTTTTCCCTGTCAAGAATCAGCATTGCTACGCATGACCCTGTGTAAGTCAGGGCATTGTGCGCTCGGAACACTTCTCGAAGCAAGCTTTAGTGAAACCATTGTGCGGCGCCGAAGTCGAATCGAAGGATTCAAGAGTTCTCTCCTCTCCTTGACAGCATGTGTCTTTGTGGCGGTATGCGAAGCAAGAGCAACGCTGCGATAATTCCAGGGTGTTGCGAAGACCAGCAGCGAGTGCTCGACAAAATCATATGTCGCAGCTCCGACACCTTCAGGACGGCTGCATGCTCCAGGCTCCTGTACGTGCGTACAGATGAAGCTTCCTTCCAGCGGCTATTGCACTGCACAGCAAGGGCCCGGTTCGGAAAGTGCGAACGCAACCTTAGTTGTACTTTTGCAATCATTTGCCCTGCGTTGGCAGGCGGATGGGATGGCCTTTGCCGACGATGGCATGGCCGTGCATCACGGGGCGCTGATGCCAGAGGACCTCATGGGAGATGTGACACTGCTAGAAACCGATTCTTGTGCCAGTGTGCTTGTTGCAGCTGTGTGCACACCCTCCAAACGTCTGCGGCATGGTTGCTGGGTGGAGCTCTAGCTACCCAACGAACAGCGTTTTACTACTCTGTGGGGCGCTAGTGCGGCGCCCTTCTGATGGAGGCCTATGTAGGTGTTTTGGAGGAAGCCGCAGCTTTTCCCTCGCATCGCGAGGATGCCTGCATGCTCCAGGTGCCCGTCGGTTTGAACTGGCTTCTTTGCAGATGCTTAGTTTGGTTTAGGGAAGTGACAGATCCATCTGGTTCAGGGTATAAGGCAGAGCACAGAACTCCGAGCCTGAAGCGCGCTATACAGTTTTCGACCTGCAGGGCGACACCATGCCGGGGCACATGATGCACATGGACGAGTGCATGATGATGCAGGCCATGGTGTGCCAGCATAGCATCTTGGGTTGTCAGGCTTGTAGCATCCGTCAACGCGAAACTCTGCATGGGCTCGCGCTGAAATCGTCTCAGAGTCCGACAGTCTCCGCATTGAGAAGAGACTTGAAGAAGAAGAGGAGATTGGGGCGTAGCCGGGCTGTGGGGGAGCTGATTCAAGTCCTTTACGGGAAGGCCTAAACCTTTAGACCCACGAGGGCACCAAACTTAGCCCTCAAATCCTCAACGCCCAACCCTCAACTCCAAAAAAACACCCAAAAGTCCGGCCAAAACCTCAAGCCCAAATCGCCAGCCTCCCCAAAGCCCCTAGAAGCCCCGATCTAGGATTGGCCTCACAGCATGGTCAGCGGCAGCTTCCATGTCCAGGCCCGGACGGTTTTTGCTTCCGTTTGATGCAGGGTTTTCGGATTGGGATTTTGGGGTTGCAAGGATTCCAGTGCTTCCAAGTGCAATGGTTTCCAGGAATTCGGGCCTGACGTCTGGGATGGCCAGGCTTATAGTTTTTCGGGTTTAGGGTTTAAGAGCTTTGGCTTTAGGGTTAAGGGTGTGTAAGGCCCGTGGTTCTGTTGTAGTTTCGGCTGCAATTCTCGGGCCCTGATGCTAGGCTGAAGCACTGATGAAGCAGCTAACACCCTAAATACCAAACCCTAATGCCACTGCAGCCCCTGCGAACTTTCTAGCCCAGCACCAGGCCTTCAGGGAGAACATGAACGAGAAACCTAGGCCCTAGGCAAGCTGGTCTGTGAGGCTCTGCCACCTCCGCCGCCTCCCGCGCCTCCACCTCCCCTGGCTCCACGTGAGGAGGCCCCAAGTGTTGACCGATGTCTACCCTCTAAGATTTCAGGTCTCGGGGTCGCGATCTTGTAAGGCCGGCAGCTGTAGAACAGTCCCGAAGAGTGAATCTGATAGTCCAAGTCAGGATCCGAGAAGGGAAGGCACTAGACAATGGCCTTCGCCGACGATTCTCTGGTATGTAAACGGCTTGTCCACACAAGCATCTGCCGATGATTTTTGGAATGAGATGACCAAGTAACATGAACACGCAGGTTTTTTCCGCGTCGCGCCATGGTGTCGCATATTTGTGCTGATCCCGATGATCCGCGGCTCCTATGGGCCGGCGGGCTGGATCTAGCTGCAGAAGCACAGCGCAGCAGGATGCTTGCGATGTGCGCAAGCCAGGTCAGGAATCCGCGACGACGCAAGTGACCAATAGTGTCGTGCAACTCTGGGGGTGATGATGCTGAAGCCAGAGGAGGAGCGCCTGATGCTTGCCTTGGCTCTCATGCAAGTCCTCGCTGATTGCAGCAGACACGGGATCCTTCGTCATCTCTCGTTCCTTGCGTCTTTCGGTGCAACGCTTCTTGTATTTCTCTCCGAAAACTCTTGGCAGACAGGGTTGAGCCAGCTGCGCTAAAGCGGAGGCGGCAGCAACGGCAGAGACGGAAGAGCCGACTGAAGCAGCCGAAGTGCTTGCAGTCGTGCCGACCGAAGCAGCAGAAGTGCCGGTAGCAGCGGCAGAGACGGAAGAGCCGACTGAAGCAGCAGAAGCGCTTGCAGTCACGGCAGAGGCGGAAGAGCCGACCGAAACAGCAGAAGTGCCTGCCCTGCAGCAGTGGAAGCGGAAGTTCAGCCAGTGCAGCGAGACCGGGAAGGGCATGAGACATTGCCTGATCCTTAGTGGTTTCGGCCGCATGGGCTGTTTCAGCGGGGTCAGGGTGTGATGCATGTTTTGACGCATCCCGGCCGTGAAATGCTGAGTTGCTGCGTTGCTTCAGACACAGTGCCTGGATGCTGGCGTGCTCGATCTGTCTTCTTGCGAATGCAAGTGCGGAAACGAAGCTGTCGCTTACTTGAGGCCGCAGGCCATGATACCGTCCGACTCATAGTGAGGCTATTATCATAAAACTACGCGAGCTTTGCAGCTTGAATGATAGAAGAGCCAGCTGGAAGTGTATTAGTGGTAACAGCTGTACCGACCATTGTAGCCTTGTCATTAGATACTGTAAGAGACGTGATCAGTGCAGATCGTAATGAGTCCGAAAGGAGTTCCGACTCATGCAGGCCAGGTCACGAAAGTCCACAAACCGGAATTTGAGATCCCTACGGCTCCTTTGCTTGCAAATCGGTCCCGTGCATTGTAGGCAGTGGCGACTTTCCTGGCCGGCTCGAAACTCAGGATGCCACAAGACTTCCAAAGCCGCCTGTACACGCTGTTGTAATGCTTTCACAAGAACTCTGCAGCACCGACCGAAGCAAGTCCTCGCAATTTTGGCGGGGGAGTCAAGCAAGTATCCGTGTCAGCAAGTCATACAAGCCGCCTTTCAAATGACTTGTACAGGCTAATGTGTGCCAGCGATTTAGCTAGCGAGATGTTGTCTCGTGTTCGGCTGTGGTGGTGCGCCCAGGCCGTCCGCCTTCTGCGCAAGTGCTTGCCACCACCATGAACACCTCAGGGCACGTGGACAGCTCAGACAGCACCTGCGTGCCACAACATGCACAAACTTTGCATGATGGCTCTTCGAAGTTTGTCGTTCGTGTCAAATTCAAAGTTCTTGGATGATTTGGGTGGAGCCGCTCTGCTCGTCGCGAGCATTGAGACGTACGTGTAGTCGGCCCAAGAATGCATTTTTAGCTACAGACATTTGAAGATGTTCCGGGGAATGTTCCGAGAGTCTCTCGACACAGATTATTTTTGTTCATCGCTTCTTTCATCCACGTTCATGCCCCTTTTGCTACATGTCTTGGAATTCTTATACTGCTGCGGCGGAGATAAGCAGCTCGATTCAGCTTCCCGATCGCTCTTGCCGTGCATGCAGGAATGTTGGTAGGCATTTCGGGCATCCGCTTCTGCCAGGGAAGAGAAGCAAGGGCTCAGATGATTTTGCATCTTGGAGCATCATAGCTGTCAGCCGTGATGTGCTGAGGCTGTTGGCTCGTCGTCGCCAGTTGTCGCGGAGCCCACCGTGACCCGGTTGCACTCAGGGATTCGGATTACCAAAACCCTCACACCCCAAACCCTAAACTAAGCCCTAAACCCGAAACTCCAAAACCCCGAAACCCTAAACCCCTACACCCCTAAACTAAGCCCTAAACCCGAACCCCAAAACCCGCTAAAGCCTAAAAGAAACCCCTGAGCCCAAGCACCCGGATGAAGTGGCCCCAGATCTTCGGAATTCGGGCAGCCCAGGAGGAGCCAAGCCCTGACATGCAGAGGCTCGGCACCCGAGCTGGGCTCAGGTTTAGGGTTTTGGGGTTTAGGGGTTTGGGGGCTTCGGGTTCGAGGCCTCTTTGAAATTGAGGGCTGTTGAGGGCTTAGGAGTGGGGATTAGGGTTGAGAGGGCGTCGCAGCTAGGGAGTTTTCGGGCTTCCAAGGAAGGGCTCGTTCAGGGTGTCGGTTCTCGATTCCAGGTATATACCTCCGACAGGGTTGTGGGGAGTTTATGGTTTAGGGACCTACTCCCCTAGACTCTAAACCCTAAACCCTAAACTCTTGACCCAAAGGCTCACTTCTACCGAAGCTCTGAGCTCTTCCGGACTTTGAAGGCAGCGGCCTCCGACCTCCAGCGAACAGGAGGCTCAGCCCGCCGGGCCAGGGGGTCGTTGTAATCAGGTGCCATCCAGGGGTCTACTGTTATTATTGTTACTTTTGTTGCTATTATTATTATTATTGTTACTATTATTAAGACATTGAGCTCGCACTTCGAAAACGATCAGGTCGACCCTGAATTCTCGAAGCCAAAGCTTGAGAGTCTTTGTCCAGGGTCTCGATCCCTGAAATGTTCAACGGACCCGCAACATAATTAGGGCTTTTCGAGGACTCTTCCGTGAAGGGGGGCCCTCCTTTAAAGGAGCTTTGTTTAGGTGGAAACAACCATTCTTCTGTTGGCAGCCTGGCGCACAAACAAAGTCCGTTGCCTTTGGATGTTTCGAGTAGATTCGTCCGCTCACGCTGCTGCAAAACACGATGGCCCAAGTTCGCCTCTTAAATTCTCGTCAGATGCAAACCTGTTCGTGTGCAGGCCATCCTCGGTATCTCACTAGCCGGCAATTCAATCTTCAGTGGATTGAGCCGGGAATTTCAAAGTCTTCAAGTCTGAAGCAGAGCTTGTCCCAAAAGCCTGAGCTTACTCGCCCTCCCTTCACCAACTGCTCTTGGCCTATATACGCCGAGAGGCCCTTGAGGCCATGAACGTGTCCGAGGAGGTGGGCAAGCCAAGACCTGAAACCTCAGAACCCTACTGGAATCCTGACAGAAGCGGGAATTCCTAAATGGACCCCACTCTGAACCAGAAAAGCTCAGCACGAGAACTTCGAGAGCCGCCGTGGAAAAGGAGGGCCGTTGAAGGGTCTACGCCCGCTTGCCACTGAACGGGTTCATCATGCCGCAGAGAGGTTTCTGTCCCTTGCGAGGGGCCTGGTCATTCTTGCCAGGAAGGCGAAGATGAGACGAACCTGAGACGACGCACGGCTGCAGTAGCTGTCAACTCTCGTCGACAGTTTCTACGCCTACAGCATCGCATCAAAGATCATAAGAGGGTCATGCAGATTCACGCTTCGAAGACCGTGGCGGCTGGCTGCGTGTCTAAAGAAGCCCCCTCAGCCTAGCAGCCCTGTTCTTCGAACTTCCATTCGCGAGGTCGCCGCCACAAGAAGCGGCGGGATAAAGACCGACCAGGCGGAAGAGCCGGGAAGTACCTCGAGCCCCCCACTACAAAAATTGCCTCCAGCCTGTGAGCGGATGAAACATGGCATCCCTAAGAACCTGACTCCTACAATGCGCAAGGAGCTGACCTCAAGGCCCAACAGACAAGCCATTGAATTGTTCAAGTTATGGCGCGAATGAAGATAGCTTGTACAAGGTGGGTGCTTCGCAAATGCGGATCGACAACAGGAATTTGCTGGACATTTGCTAACTCGTGCGAACATATGTGTAAGCACTTTAAAGCAGGAGGCCGTCGCGGAAAGAGCGATGTGCTGAGAGCCATCCGGCTGATGCAGCGTGAGGCCGCCTTACATCATTGTACAGCTTTTTTTTTTTTTATTATGTTTTGTTATATCATCATGGTATACTATATAATTACATATTATGTTGTATTCTATCTCGAAGCGCATTCTGTGAGTCAGGCACAGCAGGCTGGAGCAGGGAATGCACTCAGCTGGCTTTCTACCAATATCACCACTTTGCAGGGCCGCGCACCTGCTCGCCCGTGGCATCAGCGGATGCAGGTCGCACATGGCACATTTCAGCCCTAAGCCGAGGGATTTCGATGGCGGATTTTAACCCTGAAGCACTGCGTGCGAAACCCATCACCTGAGGAGTAGGATCCTGATCCTGAGACCCAGACTACTGGTCACCAATGGCTTGGAGAATGATCCTCATGCTGCCTACGGTGCTTTCGGTGCTCCAAAACATCCATCGAACCGAGACTCCACATCCCGAAAGACCTTCAGGAGGCTCTCAGATCAGCGATCTTGGACATGCACCAGGACAGTGGCGCCCTCGGGCCGGATCGGCTCCCAAAAAAGACACCCAACTGAATGAAGTCAGTGGGGTTTGGGGTCTCAGGAACAGGAGACCTTCCCCACTTATACCTGTCGGTTGGGGACCTGGGGCTCCTATTCAATGTCAGCTCTTTCAGGCATTGCTTCGAGTCGTACCCGCGGGCTTGCGACTTGCATATTGTAGGCAAGGACATGTCTGCCAGCGTAAGCCTCCAAAGAATCACCGAGTTTCTTTTCCATGTTTCATTGCACAGTTGCACAGTGTAAACCTCCTAGATTCTTCAATGTCTGTGAGGGATGGAGACTCACTTGCCGAGGTCTGCAGGCACTTCGCTTCGGGATTTGCTTTGCCATGTGTTGGCCGCGGCCCAAGAGACCTCAACTACAGTAAGATCAGGAGTATAAACGGTGGAAATGCGTTGGGTTGGGCGAGGGGGCAGAGGGGACTGAAGGCATTCGCGAATCGATCATACCTTTAGTGCTGGTGTTTACTCGTTTTGTGCGCATTGTCACACCATGTGCTTTCCAGAGCGCAAAGTGCAAAACACGTTCCTGTAGACTCATGTCCTTCTACACCTCGGCGAACCACACATTGCCGAACTCACTCTTCAAAGATCGGGTGTTGCCTAAGTGTTATCCGAAAAACAACCTCCGCTCGAAGAAATGACAACTAGTCGCCCATGTTCATCGCCTCGCTGCTTCCAAAACCTCAGGAGCTAGCGCCGACGTGAGTCAGGGTTGAAGGTATGGGGTAATCATCTAAACATGAGTGGCAGCTGCAGCTGGCGGTGGCAGTAGCGCTAGTTAGCAGTAGCAGCAGTGGCAGCAGAACCAGTATGCAGCAGCACCAGCAGCAGTATTGCCAAGTAATAGTGGCAGTAGTCGTCGTCGTCGTCGTCAGCAGCTGTAGCAGCTGAGATGGTTGTTTTGGTCGGTCATCTTCGTCATCATTCTTCTCTCCATCTTCATGGTCGCAGCTATCGTTCTTATCTTCGCCACCGCGACCGCCACCACCATCCCCGATCATTCCGATCTTCCCCATCATCCCCATCACCATCGCCATCATCATCTTCTTCGTCGTCATGACCATGACCAGCACCAGGAGCACCACCACCGCCATCACTATCATCGTCACCATCCCCGCCCTTTGTTCATTGCCATCATCATCGGCACCATCGTGGTCCATCGTGATCATCCGCACGAGCACGTTAAGACTAGCAAAATCAAGAAGAGTGTCAACAAGCAAAGCGAACGCAGGGCTTCGGTTTGCTCTGATTCTTGGCAGGGGCAGGGGGGATGTGTGAATGATGCTTGAGGTCGCTCTGCAGTTTGGTGATGTCCCTGATCCGTGGGAGCCTTAGGCAATGCAGCCGGGCACATGAACCTTCAAATCATCCTGACCAAAAACCCACGAAGCGGAATCCTGAGCCCGAACCTCTAGCTCACCGGCCGAACCGTCTGTCTCGGACGACAAGCCCCTGGACGGTGCCGAAATCTTGGATTCTTCCCTCGAGCCCGTAAATCCTTTCCTCCCCGATTCGTCTAGCTTGAAACGTGTGGCGGCATTTGCGGTCGACGTCTTTGCGGGTGTCCATGCCGATGGTAAAGCCAATCCAGCTTCTGAAGCCTCGGTGCAACGACGGCCAAGCCAGGGTTGGCGGACCACAAGTGGCCTCAACAGAGGCCCACACGTTGCCTTCGATCCTAAGAAACCGTCCATCTGCTTTCAATCAGTCGTCCATCTTCAAGCCTTGGCGAGGTTTCTCTTCCCAATATGGCGGGGACGTGGGAGACCTCACAGCCACCCAGGGCGGTGCAGGCCGCTTGCGAGTCAAGATAGATTTTGGGGTCGCGTTTCGGGAATATCCAATGTCATAGTCGTAGTGGTAGTAGCAGTAGCTCTATCAGTACCAGCAGCACCGGAGGAGGAGACGGCGTCGTCGTCGTCGTCGTCGTCGTAGTCGTCACAGTCGTTGTGGTGGTGAGTGGTAAGTGCTGGTGGTAGTGGTAGTGAGTGGTAGTGACGTGGTACTGTTAGTGTTCGAGTTGGTGGTCGTGGTGGTGGTGGCGGCGGTGGTGGTGGTAGTGGTTGGAAGTGGTAGTGGCAGTAGTAGCAGTAGTGGTAGTGGTACTGGTAGTGGGTGGGGAGTGGTAGTTTTAGTGGTAGTAGTGGGGTAGCAGAGGCAGTAAAGGTTGTGGGACGTGGTGGTGGCGGCGGTGGCGTTCGTCACCAAAGTCATCTGGTACAAGCCTGTACCTACAAAAAAGTGCAACAATTCCAGTTCTCAAAATGTCTCCGCTGCTAGTTTACGCAACGTAAGTCCCATGTCTTCTGGGATATTCTGAGGTCGTTTGAGGAATTCAGGCATTGTTCTCACCCTTATTAGAAGCACCGGACCTTGACCTACGTATGACTGTCATTGAGCCATGGTTACCGGTTTGCATGTAAAGGTAACATCATACTACACAAAGCTCGGAAGATTCGCCCCGATCTGCAGGCCGCTAGACTGGACGCCTGAAGCGGCCCTAGCACTCACGCATGTTGGCGGCTTCAGGAACTTCAAGAAAAACCCAATCCTAGATGGACCCAAAGACTTCAGCCAAGACAGGGTCATCAAAATTTCATCCCTGGAAAGGAAAAATGGCGAACACAATAGCGGCACGCAACTTTAATCAGGGTCAAGGTCCCCTCTTTCCTGGAGCTGCTGCCTCTGCCGACTTTGTGACTTTGAATCACCCATTTGAGCTTTCTGCCCAAACCTGCGACCCTGCAGCCCCGAATATGAAGCCAAAAGTCACTGTAGTACAGCAGGCTTGTCAAAACCACGCCTCTGCCCTTCCTCCTTAAGGACCTCATCAAAGCCTGAAGTCGTCCCGAACCTGAAGTCCTGCTTCCCCCTGATCCACGGCACCCCTGCCGCGAAGAGCGGGAAGACACGAGAAAGAGATCACCCACACTTTTCCATGGTGGTGAGCTCGGCGCCCTTTGACCGCCAGGTCAAAAAGACGGCATGTTGTGGACGCTCGATTTCGGCTTGTCTGGTAGAGTGTTTGGTACGGTGCTGTTGGCTCATCTGAACTTCACTGGGATTCTTTCGGATTTGCCGTTGCACGCACGACCGCATGAATGAACCAAGAGAGCAACCTTACAAGCCGGCACAAGAAGCCCAAGCAAGTACACAACTTGATCGAATAACTGATGCGAGCAGTTTAAGTTTGGATTTCCGTGCAGGGTTGAACACCGCTGGAACAAACGCATGGATCACTCCGCTTGTCCTAATGGATCAGCATGCGCTTTTTTGTTGGCTTGGACACTTCCTGGGATGTAACAATCGGAGTGCATTCCCCGAGGTTTCATTTTGATGAGAGCTTCTGCGGTTCAACATTCGGGCAGGGAGAAGACCAGGGGCAGATGGACCGTTGCAAATTCTCACGCCGTGTTTTGGCCTCAGCCGAAGCATTGCTTCATTCTGACAGCAACCGGCAGAGCGTTCCAGTCTTCCCCACGAGCCCGACAGGGTGATTTGTTCCCGCAGCCTGGAGTCCTACCACCTAATTTGGCATGATGCCTGTGTTTGCTCCCCGAGGCACAGATCCGCAATAAACGGGAAGCCTAAGCCTCCAGACCCACAGGCCCTCGCCCAGATACGTGTTTGCAGGGATCCCTGCTTGCCGCTATGGAGACGCATTCCGCGCGCACTGCAATGGAGGAGGACCCAAAACATCTGATGACCCAGTACCTGTGCTTGGCCTCACCTTTGCAGTTCCTCTCTGTCTCTCGCCTAAACTCTAAACCCAAAATCCCTAAACCCTAAACCACTATGATTGCAGAAAGGACCCAGCAGAGGAGCTCATGCCGAAGAGCTCGTCCGGCCTGCTCGCTTTTGTGGTCTGGATCAAGGTTCCGAGGTTAGGGCACGAGAAGGCTTGGCGTTACTATGAGGGTACGAATACGGGTCTGAGGATTTAGGGTGTGGGGTCTTAAGTCTAGGGTTTCAGCCTCCACACAGGTAAGGTGCGGCGGGATCGTTGCTCGCATGTGGGGATGTGGAGGGCCGCAAACATCGAAACGCATGCGGAGGCCAAACCTACAGAAGCCTTTGCGTTGAACCCGCCCCTGGTCAGAGTACAGTAACCATAGGAGACAATATCAACAACTGACAAACACTCCTAAACCTGAGCCCTAAACCCCGGCCCCAAGCCCTAAACCCTAAGCTTTAATCTCTAAAGCCTCAAAACTTTGTCTCCTCTCTCTTCGGGTTCCTCAGCTTTTAAACAATTATGCTTTCATATACCCCCCAAACCGTATTCTGTTTATCGAGGCCCTTCGAACTCTCCGTGAAAAGCACCAAAGCGCCGCAAAGCAGGTCCTCTGCCATGCCAGACCCCATGGCCGACACAGTGCCGAGACTGACGGCACGGTTCAGGGGTTGGGGGTTTAGGGGTTTGTTTTTTGAGGGGGGAGGCTTGGGGTTTCTGCTAAGGCTTGTGGGGGTAGGATTCGGCAGGCTCGAAGCGTCTCGTGTCCAGGGATCTGTGCGTACTTGTAATTTGTAAGGCATGCAGCCTGCCGGATGCATCTGCTGGCAGATGACCTGATTTGAGTATTCTTGGATTTTCCCGAGCCTCTCAGATATGACATGGAACACGGCAAACCTTAACGATGGCTCTTTCTCGCTTCGTGTCCTAGGGGCTGCCGCATAGACAGGTTTGCCTTTGAACAGGCGAAGGTCCACCGTCGCTTCTCTGCCGAGGATGCGGCCAGCGCCCCAAGGTATTACAAGCTTGTTCGCGAAGGGTCTACCGATCGCCCAAAAAAGCAGCAGGTTAACCCAGCGTCTAACTTCTGGAACTTTTCTTCCTAGCCGGAGTACTGCAGCATCCCAAGCCACCATCTGCTCCCTACAGTTTTTTGGACGTGACACACACACACACAGAGACACACAAACAAACAAAGCCAAAGATGCAGCAGAGGTATCTCAGCCCGCCCCAACCCGCCTCAAAGCAAGACTTGAGGTAGGGTAGTAGAAGCCCCATATTAAACAAGTCGGGTCATATTTGTGTGTCGTGGGAGGGGGGTCGCAGTAGCATCATCAGCAGCAGCAGCAGTTGAAGGGGCAGTAGCAGCAGTAGCAGTAGCAGCACTAGGACGAGTACCGGCAGTAGTAGCCATAGCAGTAGCAGGGACAGTAGCAATGTCATAGAATCGTAACAGGCAGACTAAGGAGTCATGGCAGGATTAATGGTGTCTTGGTATCAATAGTGGTGATCAATAGTGGTGACTACAACGACTTACATGGAAACGTGGGTACTTAAGAGCCTGGCAGTGGAGATAAAGGTCCGCTAGCAAGAATGTCCTCCACTGACAACTAGCTACCAATGCCGGAATCACAGCAAGGAATCTGACACTTCTGGTCGCCATAAGACTACAGCGTGAGTTGCTCTTGCGATCAGCCTGGGCAAAGGCTGCGATCCCTTTGAGCCACATCCACTACCGCCCTCTGCAGGCACGCGCGGGGTTCCCCCAAGCACGAAACCTCCCCACTGAGACTGATGCACACCTCAGAAGCCTTGTTGTAAAATCCGCAGACTGGACGACGAATGATGTGCACATTGTTATCATTGTAGTTTGTCTGTCATTTGTATTGTTGCGGAGGAGCAGTCGCATTGGCAGTCGTAGTGGTTTTCGCATTAGGAGTAGGAGTAGGAGGAGTAGGAAGAGCAGCGCAGCGCAGGAGCACAGGAGCACAGGACTCGGACTAGGAGCGGGAGTGCGGGAGTGGGAGCGGAGGAGGAGGAGGAGTCGGAGTGGGAGTGGGAGTAAGGATTAGGAGGAGCAGTAGGAGTAGGAGTAGGAGTGGAGGCTGACATCGTTGCAGGGCGTCGCTTTGCCCCACTTTGATCTTCTCTTTCTTGATTGCCTTCTCTTGTCTCATCTTCTACTGGGTTCCATGGTTCGAGCACGAAGATTCCCAAGTTGAAGGCTTCGGGGATTTTTCCTTGAGGTCTAGGCCCTGTGGCAGATGTTCTGCCGATTCAAGGTGTGTAACTATTGCTTGGCTGCAGCGAAGACTGCTTGAGAGTTTGGATGCGCATGGCTGGTCACACATCTTGAAGGAGTTTCGCAGATGTGCAAGCTCTGCTTCCGTCACAGGCGGAAGATATGGACGAGATGATGGCCTTGTCAGTGCCCGAGGGCAGTAGCTGCGAATCTGACTCCGGCTGACATGATTCAAGACCCTCGTGCAGAACCATAAAGACATTATGATACTGACAGGATAGTGTGCTAGACTAATACTGCCATATATGACAACATGGTATGCTGTGAGGTGTTTTCGGATGTCCGAAGAGGATGGCAGTGTGCGTAGGCTGTGCACTGCCCGCGAGGCTAGGTCACGCAGTCATAACAACCTCTGATGCAATCAAAAAACTGGCCTGGCATGCCGCTGTTGTTGTTGCTGTTGCCGTTGCTGTTGCTGCTGCTGCTGATGATGGTTGTGACGGCGATGGGGTTGGTGGTGCTAGTAGTGCTGGCAGTGGGTGGTCATGGCGACAATGGTGTCAGGGAAGTCAGAGGTGTGAAGATGGCGTTCGATAATACGCGTTGATTTCCTGATCATGATCGCGAGAGCACGAAGATCAACTTTTGAGGTCTGGCTCGCTGCAATCAACCCTGAATGGCTTGCGCATGAGATGGACTAGACTCCCGACCTTTCCTCCAGGCCCCCGGATGTGAGCCCATCCAAAATCATCCAAACCTAGGCACCAAGAGTGGTTCCCGGTCTCCTACGACCAAGACTTCTACAACAAGTCGGTGCGCCTTTCGGGGCAGTGGTGGCACTTCCGTTCGCATGTCTTTCGGGACCCAATTCTAACGTGGAGCACTGTGTTCGGAATAGATCAAGTGCAAATCTAGGAGCATCTCCAAATTGCTACTCTAGACTTATGTGGTTTGCACCAGTTTCGTTCGCCAAGCTGTCATGCTCTGTTGAAGGCGAGCAGGCCCTTAGTGTTAATGCTTTGTGCCCTCGCAGCAGCTCACAGACACGATGGGATTGTAGGATCTGATTCTGCAGTCGTAGCAGGTCGGTGGACATCTCTACTCTCTGGTGGCGACTTGGCCTCAGGTGCGGCCCTCTGCCGTTGTCTTGGCACGTAAACTACAATCACACAATCAGAAGCAGCCCAAGCCGTAAACAATGTCAAACTACAGACTCGAAGACTTCGGTCTCCGGATTACGGTGCACCTCTCGTGAGAGGTGGGGGACCTCTTGAGCTTAGGACTTAGGCACTTGGGCCCCCTTCATGCCCTGCCAGGTTCAACATGGTGGCTCTGCCAGCTCGGAGCTCAGGAACTCCACTCGGGTCGCACAAGCGGCTCCTCGCAGTCCAATTTTTACCAAGGCTTGGAATACGTAGTAATCGTATTCCCTTATGGTTCGTGTTTGTTTTATCTCGCCCACCACCGCTTCAGTTGAAAGCATGATATCCGCAATGCCATTCCGGAGTGTACCCGACGCGAAGTACTCGTAGGTGTGTGTGTGTGCGCTATGGCATATTTCATTGTCGGTCAATGCCGGCACCGCAAAATGGCCCCTGGCCCAGCCCTCTTTGATCCAGTCAAAAAGGCAGGGACGCTACGATTCCGGCCCTGTTTCTGCCCTCGCTTAGGTATACATAACTACGCACACACACACCCACATAATCGTGTGTGTATACATATATACACACATACAGACGTACAATACATACATACATACATACATACATACATACATACATACATACATACATACAGAGACAGACAGACAGACAGACAGACAGACAGACAGACAGACAGACAGACAGACAGACATATTTTAGAGTCTCTTACTACGGTTGGCGGTTTTCAGTCGGCCGTTCTTTCCTGTTGTCGCAGTCTGATCGGAGCGAGGCAGACGGCCTAAAATCTTGCACAACGTGAGGCCGAACAATGGTGTCCTCATGGAGGAAGGAAGCTCGGATTTGAGTCGATGTGTTTCTGCATGCCAACATTTGTATGCTGGAATCGCTTGCAGCGGAGACAGATTCTGAGATGCCCCACCGGGGCAAGCACCTCGGCCAACTCATCCCGGAAGTCTGGAAGCGACGCGGTGTGTGGTCCAAGCAGGCTGCGAGAAGCTCTTTGTGAGAAATCGGCGTGGAGGCAGCAGAAGCGGAAGCAGCCGGGGACCGTCGTCCCTGGCTTCAGCAGTTTCCTCGTTGCCCCTTCTGCAACCTCGATCACCAGCCGTAACATCGCATCAATGGTCCCTATTCCATCCCATTCCGTGCTTCTGGTTTTGGGCCTCACCACATCTGCCTGCTGCAGAGCCCCACTCGGAGCTACTACAGCTCACCTTTCGCGGTTGGGTTCAGCGCATGAGCAGCCGGGCGACCATGCCATGGCCGAAGGGCTCCTGCGTACGCGCAGGAGCCTTTCAAGGTGAAGGGAATAGATACACGCTGTGCCACTGAAATATGCCTGCCGGTTGGAGCACTGATCTGCGTAAAGACCCCCCTCGACATGGTTTGCCCGAAGTCCACCGCAAACGATACTGTGGGCGAACTCATATGAATAGATAGTCTCTTATATAGTCTATGGACTTTGATGAGTGAATTAAGGATCCGACTTTGCCGATGGGTTTTGTAAGGATTTGAGGGTTTTTGGGTCACGAGGGCTTTGGGCCTTTTGGGTTGCGCCCGCACTATGGTTTCCCTGCAACTAGATGGCAGCTATTGAAGTTTGGCTGATGCCGGATGACTGAGATCAGATATCTGAGAGGCAGTGGCTAAGCCTCGCAGTACACAGAGGATCGAACAGCAAAAGCTCGGGGCATTTGGGAAAAAACCCTTTGGCACAGAAAGAACTTCTGAAATCCCCTTTTCCCTCCAACTTTCACCGGTGCCGAGGCTCCGTTGGGGGGAGGGTGTCTGCCGAGCAACCCGAGGCCTCGGATGGGCATGTTCGGGCATGCTCTGTTCGGTACTTGGGCTCGTTCGGCAAAAGATTAGTCAGAGCGACAATGGTTTGGAACACCCTGGCGGCACCCCCCAAGTTCAAGCGTAAAGAAGCTTGCCCGAGGAATTTAGGAGCCTCTCCGGGAAGAATAGCGTCTGTTCCTCGGTGGTACCGCTTGTATAAGAAACAGTGTAGTATACCTGCCAACCTCTTTTCCATGTCCTCAGGCCCACATGTCAGGCCCCAAAAGGATTTTTCAAGCTGCCTTGAACCTCTTTCGACCGCAAACCCCACTGACTAAAGCTTAACACTGCAAACTCTAAACCCGCCTGCCAGTGTGAGTTCCTGAGCCCCGAGCCTTAATCTCTAAACTCCAAGCTCTAAGCCTATTCTGTGCAGGAGAGCATCCTGGGCATGATCACGATGAGCTCGGCGCTCGGAGAATCCTGGGCTTCAGGGTTTAGGCTCTGGGCTTTGGGAGGGGCTTTGTCGGAGTTGGGGCTGGCAGGCTGCCAGCTGTTGCCGCAGACCTGTAGGACAGTACCCTATAAACGTCTCAAAGCTCCGAATCCCGAACAGAAGACGAAGATGAATAGGCCCTTGAAAGGACCTGTGCCAAGACTTCATCATGTTGGCACAAGCAGAACCTATAAGACCCGGTCTGGGCGAGGGACTTCGACGAATTCTTGCCGCCAGGCAAGCCATGGAGCCATTGCCCTAAACCGCGAGCCCCAAACCCTGAATCCCCAAGAAACCAAACCCGCGCCCCAGACCCCAAATCGAAACTTTGATTCTAAAACCGCTTTGTTTGCCAATGCTGGTTCCGGGCTTCAACAAGATGACCGGGTCGGTTGTTGGGCAAAGCCAGCTCACGTTTCCAGGATCCTCAGTGAAGTATGCTACTCACACCCCTATGTATTGCAGTACAACCGTGGTTTTGTATATTAGACTGTAGCAATAAGGACACAGCTGCTGCTACTACTACTACTACTACTACTACTACTACTACTAGCCACCCCCGCCCCCTACCAACCACCTGGCGCCTCAATCCACCACCATCATCGATCATCATCATCCATCATCATCCTTCATCATGCATCATCATCATCATCATCACCATCATCAACCATCATAACATAAGAGGGTCCGCCATCACAAAAGTACTGTAAATACCGAGTAAAACGGGTC
>CAJNJA010081452.1:0-20876 GCA_905231915.1 Symbiodinium necroappetens | reverse complement strand
GGGAGCGGGGGGGAACCCCGTTCTCCAAACGGCGTGCAAGCAAGCAAGCAAGACAGAGAGACAGAGAGACAGAGAGAGAGAGAGACAGAGAGAGAGAGAGACAGAGAGACAGAGAGACAGAGAGAGAGACAGAGAGAGAGAGAGAGAGAGAGAGAGAAAGAGAGACAGAGAGCGAGAGTATGTGACAGTGAAAGGCACGTGAATGAGAAAGCAGGAGAAGCCAATGGAGCAGGAAAGCACGCGAAGGGAAAAGGAAAGAAGAGTGGCAGAAAGATCGAGGCACAAAGCAAAAGAGATGAGGTGCCAGTATGATTAAAGAGAACAGAACGAGAAAGACAAGCAAGAGAAAGAGCGAGAATGTGAGAGAGAAACAAACACCATCTCAAAGACACGCCAGCAAATTGAATTTGACAATTGAAGAAGCAGCAGAGAGATGGAGGGCCACAGACAGAGGAAAGAAGCCAGACACAGACGGTGAGAAGGGGTATTGCCACCCAGCAGCCGAACGAGTTTCTTCTTCTCGGCCCAGGCAACGATCTTGTCGATCCTCGACCTGGGATACACTTGGGACGGTTGCTTTGATTTGAATACCGAAACAGTTAGATGTTGGAGTATAGGGCTTAGGGCTTATATAGGGTTTAGGACAATAAGTCATTGTTCGATTACGTTTGAATGTCAGAGGAACACTCCATTCAGGTAGGAAGCTGGGGATACCCAAGCTCGACCTTCATATCCTCCTTGCTGTAGAAGCCACCCTTGACTTCAAGTTTCTTGCTCCGTGTAGTCTTGGATAAGACAGTGATGGTGTCGATGAAAACGGCCTGGTAGGTTTGTCTCGATATAACCTTATTTACGTATATAATTCTATATAATTATATACCTCCTGCATACTACACACAAGCGGCTACAGAATTGAGTGTGCGAAGTCATTTGTGCACGCAACGATAGACTATACTAGTTAATTGACATCCCTCCCGCCTTGACCCCTCCGGACTTCGCCCACATTTGGAAGATTTTCTGACGCCCGTTAGCAGCATCCCTCCACATGTCGAAGATGTCCTCAGGAACCTCCAAATTCCCCGACCCCTTCTTGGGGGTAACGATCCTTTTGATCTTCTCCTTCTCCAGCTTATCCAGGGTTTCGGATTTGAGAACCTTTGGGACCTCAAGCTCGGAGCTGTCATCATTTGGCACCTCACTTGGAGCCGTGGAGGCCTTGTTGTTCTTTACAGGGCTCTCAGGACACACGCGCTTAGAGCCCCTGGGACTGCTAAGCTTCACAACACCGGCCGAGGGCGACTGCAGCTGTGGCTGCGCGGCTTCCGGCATCGGCTTCGCGTTCTGCGGCTCCTCGCGGGATTGCTGCGGGGCGGGGCTCAGATGCAAATGGAGCCACTATGGATTGTGATCTTGCAATAGACTTGCAAAAGAGGGATCGATAGCATGCGAAGATTGATTGATGGCAATTTTAATTAAGTTGGGAGTCCTGCTTCTGGCTTTCGCGGAGCTTGTTCAGCTCATTCTGCTGGCTGACCATCATGAATTGGAGTAGGCCGAGCTTCTGCAAGAGCTCCTGCGACAGTTGCTGTGAAATCGGTTGAGAAGTAAGCTGCGTGCGAAGAACGATCACTGGCCGACTTATACGGATCGATTGTTCATGCGTGGGTTTTGGGTTTATCTAGGCCGGGTTCATATAGGCCGGGGTTAAAAAGATGCATGGATCTCCCTCGATCTTTCCTCACGCAAAGGATCGGACTTCGGCTTCGGGGCGGCGGATGCTGCAGGGGAGGCTGGCGTTGTCGACGGCAGAGAGGAAGGCGTGGTGGCAGGCCGGGGTTGTTCAGGAGCTTCTGTCTTGACCTAAAGTACGCGTACATATGCATGCTAGAGTTGACAGCAACCATGTGTATGCTTCGAAAGGATGCATCCAACCATGAAGTTGTGTAGCTATGCAGTCATGCATGTATATAAGCCTAGCCCAGGCACTGGGGTCAACTGCACCTGCGCAACCTGCGACTCTGTGCCGGGCTCGGTCTTCACATCCGCAACCGCGACCGCGATGGCGCCCTCGAGCTCCTGTGTTTGTATTCTACGTACGGTATAGAGCTGCACAAGACTTAACAAATCGTTTGCACCAGCACCACAAACCACATCGATTGAACAAATGAAACTATAAATGCAACTCCTTTGCCACACGCCGCAGGCTTTCGACATCATTTGATGATGCCGACCGCAGCAACTGACCAAGCCCTGAAGCCAAAGTCTCCGCTGAATGAACATCCCTCCGCAACGCCATGGCTGTGCACTCAAGGAGGACCAGGAGAGCACACGCAAAACCGCGCACCAAACCCACACAAAAAGTACGCAAAATCAGAACCGAGCGTTGCGTGCCTAAAAGTGAGTGTTGCTTGCCTAAAAGTGAGTGTTGCGTGCCCAAAAGTGGATGTTTGGAAATCACGATTTCGCGTATTTCCAACATAGATGCCTGAAGCTGATGACAAAGCATGAGAAATCGGTCAAGTCTGAACCTCTGAAGCCCGCAGGCCGGCAGAATCAAGCTCCAGAGCAAGATAACCCTGAAACCCAGAAGCCCGCAGAAGTTCGAGACCCTGAAAACTGAAACCCATGCACCTCGCAAGCCTGAAACCGACAATCTGGGATGTGAGTTTCAGGGTTGCGTGCCTCGGGGTTGTGGGCTTCAGGGTTGTAGGGCGCTTCTCGTTAATATACTAGCTAGCTAGCTAATCTCAGATCGAATTGTGTGGGTTTCAGCATTGTGCGTTCAGGGTTATAGGTTTCAGGCTTGTGTGTGTTCAAGGGCTGCGTGTCTGAAGGTTGCGGGCTTCAGGGTGGCGTGCTTCAGGCTTGCGTGCTTCAGGCTTGTGTGTTTCAGGCTTGCGTGCTTCAGGCTTGCGTGCTTCAGGCTTGCGTGCTTCAGGCTTGCGTGCTTCAGGCTTGCGTGCTTCAGGCTTGTGGGGTTGCGGGGTTCAGGCTTGCGGGCTTCAGGCTTGTGGGGTTGCGGGGTTCAGGCTTGCGGGCTTCGGGCTTGCGGGCTTAAGGGCTTGCGGGCTTAAGGGCTTGCGGACTTAAGGGCTTGCGGGCTTCAGGCTTGCGTGTTTCAGGCTTGTGGGGTTGCGGGGTTCAGGCTTGCGGGCTTCAGGCTTGTGGGGTTGCGGGGTTTAGGCTTCAGGGCTTGCGGGCTTGCGTGTTTCAGGGTTGTGGGGTTGCGGGGTCGCGGGCTTCAGGCTTATGGTTTCGGGGCTTGCGGGCTTGAGGCTTGCGGGCTTCGGGCTTGCGGGCTTCAGGGCTTCATCTGTATAGATTATTAAGCACGTACGTTTACTATATAGCTCTAGCTAGCTAGCTTGCTAGGCCCAGAGGACTTGTGTCAGGCTTTTCGGGCTGGAGGGCTTCTGCATGAGAAACTAGGAGGGTCCCTGGATACACGTGGATCATATAGGCCTCGTGCCGATCGATCGACGTTTCAAAGATCAGGAGTGGTGGGGCAGGGTTGTTTGGGCATGCTGCGAGGCTGTGTTTGCAGGGCTAGAGTTGCGAGGGCTGGGGGTTAACATCATGCATGCATGCATGCATGCATGCAACCGGCCTTACTGTAGAATTATATAAGCTACGAACAGCCCGCAACCAGAATGCATGGCCAACTGTAAGACCCCGACCCCGTAGCTCGAAAACCTACATAACCCTGAAACCCGCACCCTTCCTGCATCATTATAATCAGCACATCAACCTGAAAAGCACAGACTTGCGAGACTCCGTGCATTACGATTGCATATGTAGCTGGCTTGATAGATTAATCTAGAATTCCGTGGTGCTAGAGTTAATTGCTTAATTTTGATCGACGACACTGACCTCCGCAGCAATC
Source organism: Symbiodinium necroappetens (assembly GCA_905231915.1). NCBI lineage: Eukaryota > Dinophyceae > Suessiales > Symbiodiniaceae > Symbiodinium > Symbiodinium necroappetens. The sequence goes on along the minus strand of CAJNJA010081452.1, from coordinate 16,993 downwards.
TACGCGTACATTAATCGAGGTTGAGAAAAAGGGCACCCTTTGCAGACCATGTTGACCCTGAAGCCCAGAACCCTTTCATTTCAGGCCTATGTTAGCCTCTATAGACAGCAAAGCCCTACAGAACTTCCAACCGATTTAGGCATGCAGATCCGGATGGAGCTGGCTGGAGCCTTCCCTGTATGATGCTTCGATCGACACTATACAGCACACAGGTACCATTTAGGCATGCATATGTTCCTCCATGCGTCCCTTATATATGCATGCACACATGCAGACATGGAGACTCTGTACGTGCCACTATATAGCTAGCCAGGAGCAGCCCGAAACTTGTAGAAAGCCTACATAGGTCCACTCATGCACCAAACAATTCGAAACACGGACCACGCATATATTATTATAACACCGAACGACCTGTAAAACACGGCCTAGCGGGACCTTCGCATGTTGTATAGCCACACACACACGCACGCATGCCTACGTGCGCAAAGTCGGTCCACAGCACCACTCGATCTATGTAGATCTTTGCAGCCAGCAACGGTTCATCAGTGAGAAATCACTGAACATGTGCATGTCTAGTGCGCTTTCCTCTCGATCGAGATTGGACTCTTGCGGGGATAAGGCTTGCGGGGCTCAAGGTTGCAGGGCCTACGGTTGCGGGGCTCAGGGCTGTGGCCAGGCCTAGAGAGTACGTGAGGCCATATCTATATAAGGTCTATATAGCTACACAGTTACGTAAACCATCTAGCAGCCGATCGATCTAAGGAAGCACAGCAGCGAGGCATCCCCACGTCAAGGCAGGACAGCCACGAGCTTCAGTCGAGAAAAACACACACCACATGCTAATTACACATAACTTGTCAGTTTCAACCAGATGTGCGCATATGTGGCTGTCGAGACCGTTGAACCATGTGCACGCCTGCAATCTTAATTGCAGCAAAACGTGTGCCTACGAACACAGTTTGCCAACTAGTGCATGCATGCATATACAGACACGGTTCGAAAACACAGAGACACACCCCATGCATGCATGCCATGCATCCATGTATAGACGAGCTCTAGCTAAGACTCTAGATTGCGGATGCGCCCCACACCTACATCGCAACTTAGGCAAACAGGCTGCTAGGGAAGCATACCTTCCACTGTGTAGGGATACACAAGCCTTTGGCTCCATAGACATACCGAAGCAAATCCCAAAGGCCACCATCAGCCCAATCATCTTCACCCATGTCCAAGCAGCGAAGCTTCTCTATGGTCGAGGCATCTACCATCCCCGTGGGGCGCATTGGCGAGGACTTCATGAAGAACGGCAGCAGCTTGGCCATCTCTTGGCTGAAAGGCCGCGTGTATATCCTTAATTGGATCGAAGAGATGCATATTTCACAGACTCGGCAGGGGTTCTGTACTTAATTCAACTCAACCTAAGCTAGATCGAGTAGGATCATATCGAATCAACTGAGGCTGTGTCTGGGTACCCTTCAAGCTCTTGTTTCCTGTGTAGGTTTTTCGGCCTTCTTTGTTGATCTTGCGAGTCACTGGTTGAACATGACCATGACGAGCCCTCAGTACTTTCTTATCGGCAGCAGAAAGTGTCCCGTTGTTGAATTTGAGCACCTTGGGGCTGCTGCTCCAAAGTACTGTCCGTTTAGGACAGCTGTGGCCAAACTGCATCATCCAGAAACGGCAAACGTAGACCTGGGGCAGGCAGGACTGGAGGGCTTGAAACAAACAATGCATGGGCTGTCCCTAGGTTCATTGTCACATCGATGGATCCATCGATCGGTCTTAAGTTGATTTTGAGGAAACATTACTTGGCCTTGTGTGTTCTGCAAAGCCATTGGAAACGGGGATGCTTCCAGACTAACGAGGAGCCCGGCTGCTCGAGAACCCAGTTGGCACCCAAAGCCACGCAAAGAACTGAGACAAGAATAGTCCTCCCAGGTGTTGCACTACGGTCTCTACAGGCCCACGACGAGGCGGAGTTGTACTTTGGGTTTTCGGGTGCTTTCTGGAATTATAACTATATATGATAACACGTAGTTGTCCTGCAAAGCTGAGCATTGCCCATGCTGACAAACGGAAGCTGTTGATCACCCTCAGGGTTGAAGAAAGATCTCTTGCTCGAAGCCTTGCATATGGATACCCAGCTGCTGCACTGTAGCCCTTGCCACAAGGTGAATCCTGAAGATCGCCCTTTCAGAACCGAAAGCAGGTGCAACCTCAGCTTCATCAAGATTGTACTATATAGCTATACACGGATCATGGTACAGACACCCAAATGTAGACTGCTTGCATTGCATGACTTCATCTAAGACCCGCTCGCGAACCCAGGTGGAGTGCAAATATCCATGGAACGATGGTACTTGATGTCGAGCTTAGCAGTACCACGTCCATGCACTGCCTCAATCTCCTGAGACATCACCGCCTCCCCGGCGTAGTGCTCCAAGAAGAAAAAGTCCTGCATCAGTCTGTGGATTTTTTTAGGGTTTTGAGTTTCTAGGGTTTATATAGATGGCCTTGTAGGGTTTACAGGTGTTCTACAGGTTTATACAGGGGTTGGTATGTTAGGCTACGCAAGCTAGAGAGGTTCTCGAAATACTCGTGTGAGAAACACACTTCGGAACAGCTGTGCATCCCTCCTTGTCAGAGGCCTTCGTGAGCCGTTCATTGAACAAGAGGCAGAGCACGACGAGGATGAAGGCCTGCGTGAAATTGAGTCACACGGCTATATGTATTGACACAGCTCGATCCGTATACATGAATTTGATCGGCCTATGTCTGCAGAGCGGAATGCATGTGTGAAGTATCACGCATGCATGCATGATATATGGTATCTGTGCGATCACGTTTTTGCCTTGCCGGCGGCCGGCAATGAACAACATGCTATGTCGAAGTCTGCAAAACTTTCTACCATTGCCCCCTGGAGCTCCCACTGGCCTTTGGAGCTCCCAGGTTCATGAGGTTGTCCACAAGTCGGAACAGATCCATGGCCGCAGACAAGGGCTGAAGCTCTTGGGGTGAAGGTTTGTCAGATGCCAACAGACATTTACGATCATTGATGCAGAACTGACATGCAGCTCCTGCTGGCAGTCATGTACCAACCTAGAGAGTTCATGATTGCATCAATGTCAGCAGCAAACATCCGAGAGCGATCCATGTGTGCACAGAAAGTGTCCTGAAACTTCAAAGTGTGAGGCGAATCTCTCGATACGTTAAGCTAGACCTCCCGTGCCTGACTCTGACGCGAGAGTGTCTTCAGTGTCGGAGCTGCATCGCCCGCGAGGTGGCATCCAGGAGGACCTGCGCAGCGGTGGCAGGCTCCCAAGCACTTCTTCACACAGATCGAACTGTAGGATGTTCACAACCATCGCGAAAGTTACATCTCGCCCTCGTGTTCTTTAGAAGGAAGAGAAAGCAGTTCATGGGCATTTTTTGAGATGCAGGCACTGCCGGGACGAATGGCAAGTCTACCCTGCACACATTGGAACTCAAACCCTTGAAAGCCGATCCTTGGCACAGGCAGCCGACACGAAACATGTATCATTAGAACAGGCTGCAGCTTAATCGGCCTGTTATGCAGGGACAAGGATGAAAACGGGCTGTGTATTGTAATTCCAAGCAAACTGTATATGATAGCCGGCCCTCCAACTGTCTGCTGCTGGCTCCTGGCAGGAATCAAAATCACAGCGGCCGCGGCTGCTGCTGCTGCTGCTGCTGCTGCTGCTGCTACGGGAGGTTCTTTGCCCCAGGGTCCCCCCGTTGCAAGCAACCCACACTCACTCGATAAACACATCAGTGAGTCGAAAGTTTCTGAAGCTTTGCCTCATACTGCTTACGGGTGGGGCGCTTTGCGCCATTGAAAAATTTTTCTCCTTCGTCAGACCACGACTTGCCTCGATCGAGAGTGACATACCAATCGTTCCATGTTACCGAGATCTAACTATCGAAGCCACTGTTTTGTTTGGAATGCAAGCAAGAAGCTGAAATCGTCATCCGCCAAGAAATCATAGGCCATCTTGTGCACTGGCTCACTCCAACCATGTTCGTCCTCCGGGGCCTCTTCCATTGTCTGAGCCACGAACCTCCACCAGACATCCTGCAGAAGTCTTGAATTGAACCCATGAACAGGAATTGCACGGAAATCATGCATGATCACAGGCCCTATCCAGCATACACTAGCCGTCCTCCATCTTGGAATGGTTGATGAGGAAGACACGCATCCGGTCATTGTACGTGTCCCGACACGCAAAGAACTTGGCCCGGTAGTAGGCACGCTTGGGACAGTAGCGACGGGCAAATGTCGCCATTTCCTCCTCATCTTCCTCGGCCGGCTCTTCGGCCGGCTCTTCGGCCGGCTCTTCGGCCTCTTCGGCCGGCTCTTCATCCGGATCTTCGGCCGCCTTGGACTTGCGCTTGACTTTGGACGTTCGTGGCGGCGCTGCTCTATCCACCGCACCAGCGATGAAGCCCTCGCCGTAGTACGCGGTGGCGTCCTCTTCGAAATCCTCGGCCCGGGCGGTTTTCATCTTCTTCATCTTCCTCAGCTTCTTGAAGCTTCCCTTGGACACTGATCTGCTGAGCTTGCGCTTGATCTTCTTCTTGGCCGCCCGAGGAGACTCCTTGGCCTCAGTGTCTTCCGTCCAATCCCAATCGTCAGTAGGCTCCTCGTTGTCCGCGATATCATCCGATGCCTTGCACTTGCCCTTGCCCTTTGGCATCACTGTGTCATCCTTCGCCGATTTGGCCTTTGCCTTCGCAGCACTCTTGGACTTTGCAGCAGGTTTGGCCTTGGCCTTGCCTGTGGCCTTGGCCTTGGCCTTGGCCTTGGCCTTGGCCTTGGCCTTGGCCTTGGCCTTGGCCTTGGCCTTGGCCTTGGCCTTTGCCAAGGGCTTGGGCTTCCGATCACCTACATCATGGAGGTCCTCATCGGGATTCTCATTGGGCTCCTCATCGGGATTCGCGGGCTTCTTCTCGGGTTCCGCAGCGGGCTTCTCAACCTCCTTGCCTTTCTTGCCGGCACTGAGGGCAAGCTGATTCTGCCGAGTGATGACCTTGGCAGCCTCAGCTCAAACTTCCCAAATTAAACAAGCAGGCCTGAATGCAATGTGGGATTTGCAGCCACGGGCTAGTCACTAGCATTGCACATACAATGGATGGCCCAAATCACACCGCAATGCCCATTATGACTAGCAACAGGCTTCCCAAGCATCTCACACTTTTCAAGGGCACCGGCAAGGCCTTTTGCCTCAGCTTCATGCTGGGCCCGGGCATTCAACGCCTGCTCGCGAGCAAGCGCTTGCTCAACCTTAGCAGCATCCTCCGCTCGTTGTGCTTGGAGCCAAGTGTTCACATAAGCCTCGGCCATGGGTTCCCATTCTTGGGTCTCGGCATGGTCGGCCGATGAGCCCGAACCTGACTTTGGTTCAGTCTTGTACATGCATGCATGTATATACATATCCTCACGTTACGAAACGTGTGCAACTCAACTCATGGGTTAATGCATGCACAAATAGGCCCTGCACTGCCGGCTGAGGTAGAGCCTGGGTCTGAAGCGTCCTCGAAGTTCAGCTTGCGCATCACATGCGCCCCCATCTCTATTCCTTTGGGACTGGCCTCATTCCTCGGCCGAAGATGCGAGTAATGACACGGCACCCATACTGGGTTTCAGCATCCACTTCGTCATGGTACATGAAATACACACACATGCAAGGCCACTTGGATCGACAAGCCACAACTTCTTGTTGACAACGGCCAGGATCTCTCGAAGCTTCTCCGGTTGCATGCTAGCAAGTTGCCCCGCAAGCCCAGACAACTTTGCAGGCGGAGTCACTCGAGGCACGGCAGCCGCCGGCTTGAATGAGATAATCTCCTTATCACATTATTGATCGACCACACTTTCGAATGAAAGACACACAAACTCAACGCGACAGCTCATGCTAAAGCATATACATACTTGATCAAGAGTCTGGACTTCCAGGAGACAAGGGTTCCGGCAGGCTTTTCTTTGGACTCTCATGACTCAATTGTCCAGCTTCAGCATGCTCAAGCGCAACATCCGCCTCAGCCAGAATCTGGCTGTGAATGCCTGGCTCCACTGGGAGCGCCATCTCGGCATCAGGTGCCTCCACTGGAGCTGCCACCAGCTCCGAAGGAGGAGCTGGCACCGGCTCCGGCCCCGAAGGCTTCTCAGGAGCTGCCACCAGCTCCGGCCCCGAAGGCTTCCCAATCTGACGCAGCCAAGCATAAGACTCTGGGTTCAGGCTGATCCCCAGCAGTTTTTCCAACTGCTCCTGGGGTGGAGCTTTGAAGCAGGCCTCATTAGGTGAGGGCGTCGACAAAGATTCCGAAGATATGCTACGCAATCTTGCCCGGAAACTTTCATCATCTCCAGCCATCTCGTCACTATCAGCTGTAGCTGTGGTGTCCACCTCACCAGACCCACACTGCTTGGGTGACCTTGCTAGTGCACAGCGGCCTTCCTGGATTGAGCAATAACGAGGCAGAAGAATCACAATGAATGGAACGAAATGCCACAACTCCTTTAAGCTGCATGCATGAAACATGCTGATTGCTGCATGCTAGTATCGGAATACGCTTTCGAGACAGCCTCAGCCAAATCGAGAACCATCCCGCGAATATCCTCATCCTGATCATGTGCACATTCCAATGACAGTTTTCAGAGCCTCAAACAAAAACTATATCTTTTATTTCCCATCCGTGGCACACGTGGTAGCTCCCATTTGGCCCACTTTCTTTTGATCATGGTCAGCATACTCTTGATGATTTCCGCGGACTTGTTGATGTTTCGTTCTTTTCGCAACTTGGCTTCCATGGTCAAGTCCTCATCATCTGAGTGTGATTCCATGTCATAGAATTTGCGCACCACTTCTTTGATGAGGATGATCGGCTTTCGGATTCTTCCTGTTTCTGCCATCTTTCGAGTGAGTGGACGAATGATGGATGCATTCAGTTTCACATTCTCGAGAGAGGGACAGACATGTCTCCGGCCCCGACTATCCAGAAGCAGAACGTTTCGTTGTCGGGCACGTTTTCGGAGGCTTCGATGCTGTTCCCAGGCTTTCGCGCATTGAAGGAAAGATAACTTGGCCATGAGTATCAGTGAAACCGGATCTTGAACCCCAACTGCGAGTATCAATCTTTCCGCAACTTCAATCCCAAGGAAGCTTTCAAAGCAGAGGGGGAGGGCTAACCTGACCGCCAGGAAGAAGATGCTGCCGCAGCCTGCTACGATCGCCCCACCTGGCCGAGATTATTGAGTGAAAAAGGTCTCACATTACAGTTCCTAGATGCAGTAAAGGGAATGCATGCCAGCACGGCCGCATCGGAAGTCGAACTTTTGGACCGGCACGTGCACATCAGGACATGGTTTGCGAATCGAGTTTTCTTAATTGAGCGCTTGTCCTACAAGAGTCTTCGACTCTACCATCTGATCCCCGCTTTAGGTCATATTCAGCTCATCTATAAGGTGGCTCCAATGGTCGAATGTGCTAAAGTCAGGTGCTATGTGCAAATACTTCGGATATTCCTTTACTTTCCGGCTGAAAAACCATATAATTGATATCACCAGCCTATCATGTCCCGATCTGGAAGCAACTTCTATAGACCCCAAAATGAGGCTTCAGGCACGCAGCTCTGAAACAACAGACCCTTTCAGGGACCCCGCCCCGCAATGCAAGAAACAGGCGTTTTTGCCCAAATCGTGAGCGTTCGCACAACAGCACATTAATTAACAGGCGTTCGGGTTCACAGGTAGTAGTAGTAGTACTACTACTACTACCACTAGTACTACTACTACTACTACTACTACTACTGCTACTACTACTACTACTACTACTACTAGTACTAGTACTAGTACTCGTACTAGTAGCAGTCGTAGCAGTGGTAGCAGTGGTAGCACTCGTAGCAGTAGCAGCAACGGAGTAGTAGGAGTAGTATAGGAGTATAGGAGGAGGAGGAGCAGCAGCAGAAGCAGAACAGAAGCAGCAGTTGTCTTCACGCCAAGCATTCAATGATGCCTCCCTCAAGGTTCTAGATAGACCTGGGGATGGGATCTGTGCGTCCGAGGCTCCAGAAGTTGTACCGCCGATTCTTGATAAGCTCGATGAAAGTGATTAGCAACCCCCATGGGTGCGGCCTGCAGGCTGCAAGGGTTCATGTTTAGGAGGTCAAGTCACACAGCAGAATTACGTCTACATAGTCAGTTCTGCGAGGAACCACCACTCAAGACTCTGAAGGAAGAATTCCGGACCCTTCAATTTCCAAATGGCACTGCGGGCGGGCCGGTGCACGATGAGCCGCTCGAGGAGCACACGAGTGATCTGTTCCCGCACCTCGCTTCGCATGCGAAGGCCCCGTCAGAGTTTTGCAGTCTGCGTGTGGCGCAATGCTCCCAAAAAATGAGTCTCGATGTCCAGAATCAGAGGAGAGGTGAGCAAATTCGCATCGGTTGGCTCGCCCGGTTAGGCTACCCGAGCCCTCGTCCCTGAAACGACAACTCCAAGCGACCTCAGGTATGGTCGTGTCGTGGAAAAGCCAGAGCACGATGCAGCCTCGGGCAGTTAGGGATTAGGCACAGGAGCTTGGGGAGTGTTGGGTTTATAGGATTTGCAGCTTTAGGGCTTTATGGCCCAGGGGCGCCAGGGTTTCCTTGGTGTCGAAACTCTGGGCTTTTGGGGCTCTATATAGGCTTTGTGAAAGGGTGCGCGGAGCAGCGGTTTTAGAGTATGGAGTTTTTCACAGGTAGGCAGCTAGGGTTCAGGATAAGTCGGGGATCTCAAATGACTATGGCATGGCAGGTGCGGGCCAGTTTAGGAGAGCGGGAGCACGAAGCTTCAGGAAGGAATTCGTAGGGTTTATGAGTAGAATGGCTCGGGATGTAGGGTGCAGGGAGACTTGAACGGGCAGTAGGGGTTTTCGTTTTGTATGAGAAGCAATATGCTCATCTCGGTTTCAAGTTGTGGTTCACTCCGATGCAACGTCTTCCAGCTGAGCCGCTGAAGCAGTGCGTGTGCTGATTGGGGAACCGCCTCAGCCAAGCAATCCATTTGGGGTGAAGGTAAGGCTGGCCACTCAGCAGGAATATGCATCCAAAGCATGCAGAATACAAAACTGCAGGTTGGCTGGTTCGCGCATGCACTTAAATCGAAGACTACAATCCACCGCAACTGAAGCATCAGCCGCGCTACATCAACCGTCCGAGACCCTGCTCCTGACAGCACTTCAACAACCTGCTTTGCTGACCAAGGGCGGAACATCGAATGTGTCATAACTTCAGCATACCCCCAGGCTTTGCAAAGAACCGCTACACCCCGGCAGCGGTAGCATCGAGCATCACAGGGCCCCCGGGCAAGTGGTTGGCGATGGTGGTGAACCTTAGCAGCTCTGGGACTCCCTTCAGGATGGTGCACGCCCAAACTGCTGAAAAACAGCTGAGAAAGGGACACCCTACCTTCAGCCATTGCTCTGACCCTGAAACTTTTCCGAGTTCGGGGGCTTCCGGAGTCTGGGCTTCTGTGGACAAGATGAGAGGAAGCGGACCTTGACGCCCAAGCGGGCTACACTGATCTTCGAAAACGAGTGGTACAAATACTGTTACAACCTCTGCGTCTCATCTCGTTAGTAACTATCACAAGTTGCCATTGCCATGTATATCACACTTGTTCGTACCAGTACCACGTTTTCTGCTGTTGTGACGACACTGGCGAACCATGAGCGCAACCCAATAACATAGAACTAAATTAAGTTCCCCTTTGGGATCCTGTTCATAAGGGTGCCGCGCTATGTTGGGGACCTGAAAAAGGGACCCTTATTTGGAGAACTACCCACAGGACACACACACACACACACAAAAATGCGTAAGAAGACTGCTTCTGCCCGACGGGAGCTCTGAAGCCCGGATCCCCAAAACAGAAGATCCCAGGCCAGAGGAACCTGGGTTGCTGTGAAAGGATCTATTTTTTCAAGTTGCGATATTAACAGAACTATTATTTACTGTAGATCCCTACGTTACCATACTAAAAACATATTATTTACTGTAGATTCGTGAGTTACCATACTAAGAAAACTATTATTTTACTGTAGATCTCTAAGTTACCATACCAAAAGAAAACTATGATGTACTGTAGTTACTCATATTCAAGAACGGCAAGTAAGGGAGACGACTCCTCATTATTGACGCCGCTATGTTAAGCAATCGAATTCAAAACAACGCAACCCAAACCCCAAACCGACACCAAGCGGCAGCAGGAAGCGCCCCTCCGAATCAAAGTTCTCCAGCAGGTAGGAGAAAATCTCTAGACCTCTGCTTATACATTTTAGGGTTCAGGGCTTTTCGTGTTTATGTACAAATGATAGAGCAGGCTGGAGACCTGTGGCTATAAACAAACTTCTTTGAGGACCCTTTTTCAGCAGCAAAAAGAGCCCCAGGGGCAGGCTGTTACCATTCCACCGACGGGTTCAGGGTTTCAGGGTTTATGTAAACATGATAGAACAGGCAAGAGAATCGCGCCTGTATGTATGTGGTAGTAGAAAGCAGGTCCGGTTTCTCACTAGAGATGAAGGAGCTAACGTCTAAGGGTTTAGGGTTTGGGGTTTAGGCTTGTAGGATTCAAGCTTTAGGATTCAGGCTTCAGTGTTTGGGGTTTCGGGTTTAGGGTTTCAATTAGGTTTCAGGATTGAGGTTTTAGGGTTTAGGGCCCAGGGCACACAATACCATGCCAAGGCTGCTCAGAATCAGGGTTTAGCCTACGGCCCGGCACAGTGGCAGTGGAACAAACGGGCCTGCAGGCTGCGGCGTTCCAAGTTCTTGCAGGATCAATCAAACAGAGTTTCAATCTGAGATGGCTTTTCTGACCACCGACACCAGCAACGACACCAACACCGTCATCACCCCGACATCGCGAAGTCTACCGCTGCTCCCAAACCTCCCTGTCTTTCTTCTTGCAGCGATTTGCATAACATCAGAAAAACATAACCACTACCGCCGCCACTACCATCAACACGACGACATCGAATTTCGGGGCATATTGCAGTATAGCAACTACAACCAGGACCCTAAGGATTATTGTTGCGAATTGACCAAATATTGTACTAACTCTTTGAAACTGTTGCTAACTAAACATAGATGGTACCAACTCTTTAAAATTGTTGCTAATTGAACAAACATTGTACTAACTCACAATTGTAAGCTTCCAAACTTGCAGCCTGGCTCTCGACTCTCCCCGGGAGCGGAGCTTGGGGTTGACGGCGGGAAGGCCTGCGTCTGGGCCTGAATGCACCCACCGAGGAAAGAGAATGGAACCCTAAACCCTGAAAGGAGTTATAGGCTATCGGGTAGTTAAGGGTTTAGGGTTTAGGGTTTCAAGGGAAACAGAATGGAACCCTAAACCCTAAAAGGAGTTGTAGGCTAGAGGGTTTAGGGTAGTCTCCCTTGTAGCTCATTTGCATGGTTCAACCAATCATATAGTTAAGATCTTTTCAGGTAACCCAACCTAAGGACACTATAAAGGAGACAGTAGCCAGTTTGGGGGCCCAGGGAAGGGCACAGCGAGGCCCGAACCGGGTTTTCTGTGAGATCGGGGTCTGGGGTGTAAAGTGTTGAGTACATTCTTCAGCTCAAGATCCAAGCCCTAAACGCGAAACCCTAAACAAGACCTAGTGACCTAGTTCCGGCCTGCCCTAATAAAGCTGCTAGGAACCCAATCAAAACTACTCAAGTGGTCGGGTAGGGCAGCTCAGGATTGAGATACAGGCATGCATACATACATACATACATACATACATACATACATACATTCGTACATTCGTACATGCGTACATGCATACACATACATATATACATACATACATACAAACATACATGCATGCATGCATGCATGCATGCATGCATGCATGCATGCATGCATGCATGCATGCATGCACACATATGCATACACGAGCAGTTAGCATATGTGTATGTATAATCATACTGGCAGTAATAAGAAACAACTACAACAGCGCGCAAACATGAAAACGAGGCAAACAGTATTGAGAAATCATCAGGAACGGAATAACAGTAGTAGTGACAAATGTACCAGTGCTCGTGCGCTAGTAATGCTAACAGTAGCAGTGATCGTACTTGTTGCTAGCAACAACGGCGACAACAACAACAAAGACAACATGATAAACCGAATGATGCTACTACAATGGTGATCACAACATTCTCAAAATCCTAGAAAGCATCATACATAAGCAGAAAAGCTCGTCACATGCAAACAAGCTTGAGGCATGTTATGAGGTTTGAAGACACGATGTACGCAACAAATGGTGCGCCGTCAAAGCATAGTTCTATGGACTCGATTTCGAGAATCTCTCCCTCTGAAGGCACTCTACACCCTAAGAGGTCAACCGGAGTGTAAACACTATACTCTGCAGAGGCCGTATGTCCCAAAACCCTAAATCCTACGCCCTACGCCTACGGTACCATAGATGGCCACCCTAATTATGCTACCCTAAACCCCCAAAATGCCCTAAGCCGAAAATGCTAAGCCAAAAACCCTGCACCCAAATAGTAGCCAAAGGCGTTGGCTCTGGCCGTCTGCGAATTGGCTGACTGGAAGAGGTTGCAGTTCGCACCAGTGTAGAGGGTCAGCCTAGAGGTGACTTTACTGTTGAGGGATCTAAGGCTTATGAGGTTTTGGGAGTTTAGTCCAGGGTGTGGGGCTTTCGGGTTTAAGTTGCGATGAACAGCAGTTTGAGCTTATGTAGCCTGCTTGATAGGGTGCGCTACAGGGTTTCATGAGGGGTGCTCAATGAAGGTGTGGGGGCCGCATAGCAGCCCCCATGTGGATTTTGTAAGGTTCGGGTGCTTTAATTGGGTGCACAACATTATGTAGGGGCCTTAATAATTAGAAGTGTTCTGGGCTCCTGTATAGTATAAATATAATAAGTAACCCTAGGGAATAATACAGGCTTCTATATTAAGGGTATTGCAGCATACCGGGCCGCTCGGTCCTTTAGGAATCGGGGCTAGTCGGGCGTACATTGATACAATGATGAACCACTTTGGGATGTAGGGTTCCTCAACCCTAAACTCCATAAGCCCTAAACCCTAAACTTTCCTAAACCCTAAACTACAAGCCCAAAGCCCTAAACCCTACAAGCCCTATAAACCCTGAACTACGAGACCTCCAGGTTGTACTGGTGATTTTGGAAGTTCTTCACAGGGGCTTGGCGGCCCTTTGCTCAAGCTTAGGCAGTTTAGCCTTTTCGAGATTCGGTGAGTTCGTAAGGAGGATCCCTAAACTCTTCACCGAATTAAACCCTTTTTGGGGGTTTAGGGGATTAGGGTTTAGGGTTCAGGGTTTAGGGCTAAACCCTGAAGGCTGAAATCTGGACAATCAGCCATGTAAAATCGACAGGTCTCGAATCAGGACATTGACATGTGACTGCACCTGTGGAATCAAGAGCAGGGAGTCCTCTCCGCAGGGTTGCACTAGGGTTTGCACAAATATGTTATCCTTGTTCTTATCATTATCTTTGCTATCATCTGTATGTTGTTATTGTTGTCCCAATGATTGCTTTTGCTGTTACTATGCCAAGAGCTGGGGTGCACGCGCGTTCATCAAAGAAACGTTGTACCTTGGCAGTGCCAGGCTTCTGTGAGCAGATCCTAAACAGAGGAGCTTTGGGTGCTGTTTCTCCGGGGTTTAGGTCTGGGGGTTTAGGTAGGGGTTCAAGTTTAGGGGTTAGAGGTTTCGGATTGAGGGCTTAGGATTTGGGGATTTATGGGTTTAGGGTTTGTTGGGGGGTTTGGGTTTAGGGTGTCGGGTGCGTGTTGCACATCTGCTGGAGTCCTCTGGGCTCCGACACCTCACGACTGGTTGCGGAGTCCATTCTTTTGGCTGAAGGGTAGTCAGCTTTTTCCCTAACCCTCCAGGTACCTACTGTTTAGGGCCCTATATAGGGGCTCCAGTACCCTTTCTAGTATGTACCTGGGGGTTAGGGTTTGTTCCAGTCTCAACGACTTCACTCCTAGACTTGCTAGGCCATGCGCAACTTCATGCAAAGTGGCAAGCCCGGCCCGTTTTCGGATGCTGCAACACTTCTGCTGTACTGCGAGTGGTAACTTCTGACGGGCCACCAACACAATAGCATCAAAGGCATGAAGAAGAATGCTAACACTCGCGAAGCGTAATCACATAAGGAAGAACCTCATCACAGTGATGATGATAATAGTATCAGCAAAGGAATCCTTGTAGGCGTCATAAGGCGCTGGATACCGGGAGCGAGGCTTCGTTCCCATGTCGATCGCGAGCTTCTGATCCTCAAGGAGGAGCCTCGATTCAAAGCACTCGCGGCCTTATGGAGCTTAAAAGTTCAAAGGTCAGTATGGTTTGCAGATTATGTAGGGTTTCAGGTGTGTCAAGCGAGGATAGGGTCGAGTAGGGTTTTCGGGAATGGCAGTTGAGGCGAGGACACGGCACTCCGTGCTGATCTTGCCATGACTTCGACTTCGGGTTTGGGTTTAACCTAAACCCGAAGTCGAACTCGGTGGTTGCGCTCATCTGGGTGCGCTGCTTCTGGAGGATGGTCTTCAAGTGTGTCTTGTCCTCGCAGTCAGGGGGCTTATAGTGCGGTCCACTCTTCGGTGGAGCTTAGCAGACTTCAGCTTCAGGCATACGCAGGCATCATCTTTGATTGCTACTTTTACTGGTAACTAGCAGAGGCTCCGCTAAGGGCAGGGTGTCCTACGAAGGTTTGCCTAACTACAGGGCCTGGCATGCATCCTGGAACCAAGCTGGTGACAGAACCTCGCAAGGCCCAACCGACATGAATATGTTGTCCTGGCGCACACTGGTTCCCATGACCGATACCCAACGATACCCCCGATCTTTTGTGAGCAGTAGGAACTGGAGCTTGGCACTCGCTTTGAAAACCTTTGAAGACTATGAGCATTGACCTCAGCTTCTCTTGCATTGGCATAGACGCGTAAGCAACAGTCATACTGTTGCCGTGAGTGTTATCACTACCAGGTCACTACCATTGAAAGACAGGCATCATGCCGGATACAATTTACATCCTGCGCCAAAATGCCGAATCAACGCGACAAAGGCAACAGCAGCAGCAGCAGCAGCAGCAGCCACCGCCACCAGCACCAGCACCAGCAACCACAACATCAGCAGCCATCACAACCTCGAAAGCAGCAGCAACACTTACAACCGCTACTGCAACTGCTACTTCTGGTGTTACGACCACCGTGAGCATCGCCAGACTGCCCCAGGTCGCCTTCGTGCGGATGTACTGGTCAACATCCGCCTGTGACGTGGACCACTGATGGGGTGCGAGCTTGCTCATCTTATTGCACCCTTCTATTACAGACCCCCCCACAATAGCCACAATACAAGTACATTATGGTAACCTTCTGATACTCTCATATTAGAGTAACCTTGGACTTTTGTATTATACTCATGTTTCAGTCAGCACTCTACTTTCATGAACTGTACTGCCGCATAATAGCAACTACCAGTCGCTCGGCACAAGCAGTACTTTGTGAGGGATAAGCAAATTGGTGGGGACAAATGATCCGTTCCTCATTTCGACGTAAGACAATCACCAAAACAGGCCCCGATGTAGGAAGATTCTACTTGTAATGATCGCACCGATAGCACCCCAACTTCAAAAAGCTCATGCACCCGGCACTCCGCCCCTCCACGCCTTCAAGCCCGAGATCATCATCTTGGACATGTAGGTGGAGTGGATCACCGGCGCCATCTGCGGCAAACTACATGGGACTACCGGCAAGCGATGTTTGCGCACCGGATAATGTGACATGAGATCAGGCCTTGATCTCCGGCAGGGTATCCACCTTCAGGTTCTGCGTGAAGGGATCAGGCCTCGAGCGTTGTCATGAGGATTTGGGCACAACACCTGACAAGACGATTAGGCGGTTGTCATCACAGAGCTTTACGACAAGCAACCTCGGCACTGAATGTTCAGACCTAACGCCGCAGTGCTCGGGGAGTTGAAAGTTGGCCAACATTCGGAGCTACGACCTCTTGATGTAGAGACCTTGCAGGTACACACTCCTCGATGCCCTCCCAAACCTATCGCAGGAAGCTCGCACTGAGGAATCGACAGCTTCATGTTCTGTGGGAACGCGGCCAATATCAAGTTGCCTTCGGCGTTCACAACTGGGTGTTCGATCCCCTCTCAGGGATCTGCAGGGAGTGCTATGGAGTTCTGGAGCAGTGAAGCATGTCTGCGGTTCGTGCTAAGCTACCCGTAGGGCCGTAGGGTCTGTGGAAGCACCATGTTCACCGAGATCCTGTTGCAAGTCAGCACGAATCCATGTGGATTTGAGACGTCTGCAGCCTTGTCGTTTCTTGTGGTG
This sequence comes from Symbiodinium necroappetens, assembly GCA_905231915.1. Classification (NCBI taxonomy): domain Eukaryota; class Dinophyceae; order Suessiales; family Symbiodiniaceae; genus Symbiodinium; species Symbiodinium necroappetens. Next base: position 606 of record CAJNJA010081452.1, on the reverse strand, counting down.
AGACTGCAGGTAAGGATAATTGATGCCTTTTGGCAGCAGAGGGCTGCAGGAACCACCGTGACCTCTGAAGTCTGAAGTTCGCCTGACTCTGCGATCTCTCTCATCCTGGCTTCACGTTGCGGACCAGGGGCGGATCTGGACACATTGCCACGGGATGACATCACCTTACACGGAAGATGCTTCTTATCAAATTTGTCTTGGCCGTCTTCCCTGATCAGAAAGCACGAGGGCTGCGGCAGAAGGCATGGTGATAGTCGGCCAGGAACTCGGGGTAGTCATGCAAGAGCACCTGAACAGCAGCAGGTTCAAGGTAAATCAAGGGTTGAGAGGTTAATCAGTGTTTGAGCATTGGAGATATCTTCAACTGGACGTTCTCAAGCGTAGCCGGCAGTATGAAATGAAGAGTTGCAGTGAAAGGTACACTGCAACACATCCCTGCGTTGCCCAAACATCCACGACCAGGCAGACTGCTCGAAGCAGTACCTGAATTTGGACTCCTGCGAAGGCCACTGCTGGGATTCCAGATTTCGATATACAGCAACAGCACTGCTTAAGAAATCACTGGTTTAAGAAATTGAGCCCCTCGGACAGCCGCGCGACAAAAAA
>CAJNJA010081441.1:0-20878 GCA_905231915.1 Symbiodinium necroappetens | reverse complement strand
TTTAACAACTCGAAACTGCGCTTCTTATTATCCATAGTTTCCATATCATGGTCCATATCACCTATAGTCTCCATAGTAGTTCCCGCCTTTTGGTGATACCCCCTTCTAGCCTCCACCGTAATGTGCTTGTTTTGGTTAATCAGTCTCTGCTTTGGATCCCGTAAGATACATACGGCTAACCAACAAAGGAAGCTGCACTGGAGATGTCAACATCCAATGCCAGAGACTGGGTTGAAATGGTGGGATGCCCGTGAGGCCCTGACATGAAACATACACCCAACGGTGCAGTGCATAATGAAAGTCTCACTGATTGAAGGAACCTGGTCGCAGCGAAGTTTCTTGCCGGCGGGTGCGGAGTTCGGTTGTTAGACCCAGTGCTATGTTCATGGCAGCCAGGTGGCCGAAAAGGAGCAGGCTAAAGAGGTACTCCTGCCACGCAGAAGAGGACTGCTGGGCCCAGAGTGACCGGTATACGTGCAATAGCCAAGCCGACAGAAATGTACGAGAAATCGAAACAACAACCAGGAACAACAGGGAGAGCAGAGTCGGTTACAGCGTATATGGCTCCCAAGCTCAAGTTTATAGCATGTCGGCAGTGCAGAAGGACAGCGCAATACACATGCAGGTTTGCAGCATTTTGCTCCCAGGAGGAAAAATCCGTGTGGGTTTTAGGTGTTGGTTTACCATGCTATTTCTTGCCACAGATAAGCAGAACTACAATAGAGCAAAAAAGCCTCATGCGACAGCCCAGCACAGATTCAGCTCCACATCGACCTTCGGACTGGAGATCGGTGACGGCCTCGAAATCCATAAAGCCTTGCCCTGTCAAAAAGTACAGTCGAATCCCATGTCAAAAGAACCACAGCAACGGGGACGGTTGCGGTTCAGGGCTGGATCCTGCTCTTGCTATATCTACCAGGGTTTAGGGGTTTAGGGTGAGCCACATACCTGAGATTTTTCTTGCATGCCTTCCAATCACCTTGAAGATGACCTTCATGCCTAGTAGACAGAACCCCATCTCACGGGGGATTACTCCCGATTGGCTTTCGGTGTGAACATGCAGGGTTTGTTAGCCAACCGTCGGGAGCCCAACATCCGAACGTCACCAAAACATTACAATTCGCGCAGAAATCTTCGCATGACTCACTGCCAGCAACATCATCGCGAGCACAACGGGAAGACCAGCAGCAACTATATCAATACTTGTGTGAGCAATACGCAGCCACCACGCTCCTCGAGTTCCATGCTGCATTCGCCTCAGGTAAACATTTCATGCGGCGCCTTAAACCCAGGGCTCTGAGGGCTCACGGTGAAGTGACTGCGGTGTGGCATCTACTCGAAGCCGTCCGTCAAGTCCCTGACTTGCAAAATGTAAACGAAGTACGTCAGCCCATGTTTGTTAAGGTACCCTAATCTAGAAAACTACCCACTTCCAGGGACAGGGAGCCGATCACAAACTCAAGACACCATTTCATCTCCGGCAAATCTGTGGCCAAGGGGAGCGGGTGCTCATCCTCCCTCCGTCCTTCTCTCTCCACCGACCTTCACACACACAGTGACACACGTATGCAGGATTGCACACGTATATGCGTACTCGTAACCATTCAGAAACGGAAACAGAAAAAAAACGCCGCTCCAAGGGCGCATGCTTCCTTAAAGCACGTATTTGTTGAGAGCTCTTCCTCCATGGCTTGGTACATTAAACGATGCTTTCTTGGGAGCTCTTTCCTCATGTCTTGGTGCAATCTTGAGGGTTATACATTGCATATATTTCACACTACTAGTACATATTATGCATCATATAATATGGACTGCACACTCTCGCCCGAAGGAGATATAAGCGGAGCTGCTGCAATGTCTGAGGCACCGGCTGGAGATGGTTGGTTCCACCTTAGCTGGGGTAAGGGTGTAGGGTCTCGTTGGGGCTTCAATAAGGGTTGGGGGGCATACTAGGACATCTTACAATACTATAATAACTTCAAATATATACTATATATGTATACATTTATTTCTTATAAGTATACATTCTCAGTATTTCCTGTTGCTATATTCAGCGAAAGTCGGACTTGGGGGATTTTGCGTGCTTGCCAGCTCTATCCTCGGCTTCGAGTCTCACAGCTTTGCGAAGTGCATGCGGGCTCGGAGATCCTGGGTTTAGGATTTAGGGTTTCGGGTTCAGGGTTCAGGGTTCAGGGTAAGGGTAAGTAGTCTAAAGGGTTTCAGCTTTAGGTGCTAGAGCTCAGGGCCACATCTTCTGAGAAGAATTGCATCGCTGAAGCTAGGCAAAGAGTATGTCCCCATGACTCAGTGATCTGTAAACAGGGCTCGGGTCCTGCAGGAAAGCACAATCGGCTAAACGGGTTTGTGGGGGGTTCACATCATGCAGTTTGCGCTTCATGATTCCAAACATAGCATGGCAGCACATCGTAGCGTTTTCACTAAACTTTACTAAGCACTATAGTCACCAGAGCTGCAAACTGCAGCAACTGTCTTTTTGTCAACAGTGTTAACTTTGGTTATAGTAGCTTCTATGGAACATGTCCTGACATAGAAGTCGAGTATGCTACTGGAAATATTGAACTGATTGGCATAGGGCTTTACAAACATACCGCAGCACGAGAAGACTGCCACACAGCCAAGGATGAGCCAGCTTCCCCATGAAGAATGCGCTGACCTCTGGGAAGCTAGATAGACACCGCATGAGGTTGGGTGTTACATAGCTTTATTTCCCGTCGACGTCCGTGTGCAAGGAATAGGGCACGCGCAGGAGCAACGCAGATGATATATGGGAACGAACGGAACATACAATGGATCAACAAAGCGATCTGTGTGAAATCTTCAGTTTCACTCTACACCCCAAGCTTAGGCCCTAAACCCTGCCCTAGGCCCTAAACCCTAAACTCTACACCCGAAGTGCTAGGCCGTAAACCCTAAGCAGCAGGCTTTTCTTCTGAAGTTCCGTTTCGCACAAGATCCGCCTGGGTGCAGCCACGGCCTCTCTTGGAGCCTCCGGCTCCCGAACGCCGCGATATTACAGGGGCCTTGCGAATTTAGAAGAAGGTCTCCTTTTTTTCAAGGCGGGCACTGTAAACAGCTCTGTAAGGGGTTCTCATGTTTTGGGTCTTGGTGACTGGAGTAGGGCTCTGGGCACAATATCGTACATTTATCATACGGAAACCCATGAGGAACAGTACTGGTAATCGTTCCGGCCCCTGTTTATGCGAAAAATGGACGAGTCCGGGCAACCCTAGGCCACGACGTCCTTATGCGTCGACGATTAAATCACAAAGATGCTAGAGAAATCAAAGAGGATGTCTTCTCTCTTCAGAAGCAATGCATCGAGGAGTCAGCAAGTCAGCAAGCAGTCGGCGAGATGCTTTGAACAGAAGAATTTCACGTTGGAGATCATCTGAACATCCGGCATGACTCCTCTGTCCGCCTGGCACGTTGGCCTTGGATGCGTGGTGCCTGATTTCTGGAGAAGCTTGCATGCTAGCCGCTCAAAACAGTTTGTCGCAGGAGCCTCAAGCCGGACAATGCTACACCAAGCTTTTAGTCTGCAGCCCTAAAACCTAAGTAATTAATAAGCCTGCTCCAACAATCGAGACATGACTGCGCCGATGGCGAAAAGTAGATGTTTGCTGTTCGATGGCTTTCGGTGTGTTGCTTGAAAGGGAAAGCATCGCTCATGCCTCTGAACTATTCAGCTTGTGTCAGGCGTCTGGAACGCTCAACGCCGGTTAGCTGCTGTCTTCTCATCCATGGCTCAAGAGCGCTCTATTCAGACTCTATTCTACTGGTTCCGGCCCCGTTAATGCACGCTATGCAAGCCTGTGTCTCGCTCACTCTCGCTCTCGCTCTCGCTCGCTCTCCATCTCTCTCTCTCTCTCTCTCTCTCTCTCTCTCTCGCTCTCTCTCTCTTTCGTTGGCCAGGGCTGTGGGCAGAGGTCTCTCTCTCCCTCTCTCTGTCTCTCTGTCTCTCTGTCTCTCTGTCTCTCTGTCTCTCTGTCTCTCTGTCTCGCTCTCTCTCTCTCTCTCTCTCTCTCTCTCTCTCTCTCGCTCTCTCTGTATACAACTATATGTGCGTGTGTCTAAAGCCAAAGAAAACTCAAGCCCTGTTCCAATTAGTAGTACCTCTCTGTTCTACATCCTTGCAACACATGGTGGAGCGGAGAGCTGCAAAAGCTCTCTCTGTGTACCAGGACTGTACAAGCCTGCGCAGGCTCCTATCAAGCCGCCTCACCTTGCCATTCGTCGTCTCGGCAGCCAGCAGGCTCAGCGAATGTGGTTCAGCATAACTACCTGAGATATGGTGAAATCTCGCACGACAGGTATCGGCGTTTCAGAAACATATGGTTCACTCTTTCCAACACTCACTACCAGTATTGTGGGCTGCCGATCGATTTATGTAACTGTCAATCTATCTGCGTATCTATCTGTCTATCTCTCTATGTATCTACCTACCTACCTATCTACCTATCTGTCTATCTACCTCTATCTATGTGTGTCTATCTATGACACTATGACCAGCAAAGCCCATCAACTATAATGACGCTCTTCAATCGAACATGTGTGTGTGTGTAGCCTGCACCACAAAGCGATCCTTCAGCCTCTTGAAAGTGCTATCATTACAAACCCCGATATCCGAAAGTCTTTCCTGCGGGGTCTCGCTTCCCCAGCTCTGGAAAAATAAGTGATATTATCATAAGAACTACGACGAGGATACTAGTAGTAATGATTCGTAACAACAATCTTCTTATATAAGAAGACTGCTCGATTTCTGAGTTTTGCCTGCCGTGAAAGCTGACAGCAACACCCAAGAGAAGAGTCTTTGCCTTCGTATGTTGAGATGGCCTCTGGAGGCGACACCTACCTCCGCAGATGGGTGCGGGTCAGATAGGTATGCTGTGCATAGAACACGCCGACTGCAGCACAACCTTCCACAAGGACCTCGGAACAGAGACCCGTCAACTGTTGAGAAATCACCCTACTGACCCGAGTTAAGCAGGATTCACGCCGAAGTCACGAGACAACCTTGCCGATTCCATCGACACCATACTTGAAAATCACCAACCCCCGGGGCCGGAACGGCATTTCAGGGTTCCCTCAAGGGATCCTTTAAGCTTTTAAGGGTTCCCTGAAGGGATCCTTTGAGGGTTCCTTTCACGATCCGGGTGGCGCAGGCCAGTGCGCGAAGTCCTGGAGCCGTCCACTGGCTCGAACTGACCATACCTTGTCCAAACTATTCTTCATACTGCTACTGTAGCTACTACTACTATACTACTACTACTACTACTACTACTACTACTACTACTTACTCATAATATAACGATTAAACTACTATATTACTATTGCTATTACGATTCCTACTTCGGTTTAGGCGCAGAAATTCCAGGGAGCAGCTTCAAGACGGCTTCGGATTTCCCTGAGAAGTCTTCGTGAGCCAAATAGTCTCCTGTCTTACTGCATCCAACCACCTGAAGGGAGCCACTGAGGTTTCTGATACCACCCGACCCTATGAAAGACAAGGATTCTGCCACCTGGGCGCTGGCGCCATTGCTTGCGGTGGTGGTCGTGTTGGTCACGTTCTCGTCCCCGACACTAGTGATCCCCACTCCATCGCACACAGTACCTTGGCCTTGGCAAGGCGCATTGCCGCATGGCTGTCTCTCGGAGAAAGTGAGGCTTTCCGGCTGTCTGTGATATCATGTCGCCCGATACAATCAATAACAGAGACAGCTAAACTGGGCTATGTTCATATCACCGTCGTAAACGGCACATATTCCGAATTATTGATGGAAGCAACTCGACATAACTCGACGTCACTACCACCACAAGCACCATGCAACCTTCTGTGAGAAGTTTGGGATGCTTCCGTTGAGACCTCCAGCTTGAGCGTGGGGCTTAGGGTTTAGGGTTTATCCTTTACAGGGTTTGACCTTGACTCCGTGTTTCCGGTGGAATCACCTCGTGTCTGAGGCAGCTGACTGCAGGCGGATGTGTTGGCTGTCCACACGCATGCACCTCGAGTTTGGCAAGCTTTAAGGGCTTGGGGTTTATAGTTGTGGGCGGACTTCAAAAGGTCTTCCCATGGCTGCTGCAATTATCTGCACATTGCCGCTCCTTACGGGCGGTTTCGAGCTCATGATGGCCAAGGCGCAACCACCGTCGTTCATCGACACGCAGTACGACTCATTGGTGCCGTCATAGTTCGCGCAAGTGGCTGCTTTCACCGCCACTGGGAGCAGCATGAGAACCTCGCAGTGCTCACTCGCTCTAAACTCTTAGGTCCTAGAAGTTAGGATCAGGGGGACCCTTATCGGAATATAGACCCTCTCAAGAAGGTCCTTTAAAACAGAGAGCCATAAGTAGGGCTAAGAAGGGCCACTTTAAGGGGCATGCCTCGGGCTACAGGGGGGTTTTTCAGAATTAGAATAGGGCTTTGGGGGCATATTAAAGCATAGATGTAGGTACTGACAATAAGGAACTCTAAGGAATGGCATTCTGTTCTGTTCCATGGTGGACTCCCGTGCCGGAAATCGGGCACATCCCAAAATTCTTGCTGACTGGGAAAGGAAGGGTATTGGTATTTATTCAGCCCTCTCATTGGCTGTCCCTTCATTGCAGTGCAGCGGAATAGCTTCCGTGCTCGCGCCACGCGATGCCGGAGAGACTCCAAAAACCCCGTTACCATAGGGGCCGGGGGTTTCCGTTTTACGCTCTAGACCCCAAAACCCTATTGTAAGTATTGAAGCCGCCATACGACTGCTGTTCAAACCCAAAATCCCGATTGCTGCAGGATCTTGCTCCGAAGTGGTCGGAGTGAGCTGTGACTGGCTCCGCACCAAACCTATAAAGCCACCTGTGAGGGGAACTCCACTCTCTTGTACCAACAGTAGCAAGCCTTAGCCTTCCGAAACGGTTACGCATGACATGACATTCTGAGAGGCGTCCCAAGCGAAAGGCCTGAGCCTAGCTTCGCGAATTGAAGAATTAGGCTCAGAAGTTCGGTGGGAAGCAAACAGGCAACGGACGAGGTGTGATTCGGAAGATGCGATACAAATCTTTCAGGACTCCGACACACGGACTGTTCAGGATTCCAGGAGGTGTCGGACGTGGGGTTGGGTCGGGATTTCAAAGAAGGAACAAGCCGAACATGTTAAAGCCCTCTTCTACTAAGATGTAAGATGTCCACAGCAGTCGAGGAACTACGGCTGAGATCAACCTTGCCATGATCCGCGACAGGTGCCTTCCGTGGCGACGATTGAAGCCAGGACAGCTGCAGAAGGATCGGGTTTCGGTACACTTCTCGGATCGGGTTTGGGGTTCAAAATTCCTCAGCACTCACAACTAGGACATGCAAGCCTCGAGGTAACTGATACTACAAAGCGCTTTGCCTGGAAAGCAGAGTCATCGCATTTCACCGACCACCATACTCCCACTAGATCGTTCCCACAAGGTGGTTGTACTGAATGCTTTTAGGGTTTAGGGTACATATGGGTCTATAGGGAGTTTATAGGGCTTTACGGCTTATATGGGCTTATATAGGGTGTAGGGGCATCACAACGTAGAGATCCTCCGACAACTTATGTTCAGCTTGTTGGACGCGCTTTTCTAGCAAGCACATAATATTCAAGCTGCTGTCATCATGCAGCACGTCCTTCTGTATCAAACTATGTTTTATCTGCCGTAGAACCTGAACAAACAGATACGCAAACAGTTATATACATATTATACAAATAGAACGAGAGAATTAATAAATCGGTCTTTTGAGTGAGGTGTGTGTGTGTGTGTGCGACGGGCAAATTCCATCACAATATCTCTCTCCGCCTGCTTCAAACTCGATCAACATAATCCCGGTACCTAAAGGACCTAAAGTTAAAGTTCGGATCATCATTCGTAGTTTATGCAAAACTGCAAGGATAGCTCATCATTAGAGCTTCATAGCTTGGCAACATTAGACTCGTGGCTTCCGGGTGCAACTCGCCACTCAATGTCAAAGACAAGTGTAGCAGCTCCGACATCCATTCCTCCACACTCTTGTTCGGACCTTAAACCCTGAAGCCTAAATTTCAGGGCTCCAGCAGGAGCTGAGATGGCGACTAGTGGGCAACTTCTGAAGAGGTTCAGCAAGTAGTCGTCGTCCCGATATCCCTGGGCGGAACAGGTCTCAGATTGCTGGCTCGCAGCTTGCGAGGAGAGGGCATCATCCCAAAGGGAAGGAGCCCTCATGAATCAATTAATCACGGGACCTACTCTGAGGAAAGCTCCCGAATTCAGATTTGTTCTGGCTGGGGCTTGAGGGTCAAGCTCAGATCCCGCCGTTCTTTAGAATCCAATTTTTTGGTCTTGTGGTGTTGTTCGCTTTGTGCATGAGGGGAAGGGGGGCGTGAATCTGCAAATCCGGAATGAAATGCCATTGCCAGTTTTGCTTTGATTTAGTTTGGGTTTTAGGGATTTTTTAGGGTGTCGGGTTCCAGCTTCCAGCCGCTGATTGGAAACCCCAGGTCGTTCAAACATTCAAATTTGCCCTAAAAACTGAAGCCCTAAACCCTAAAACCCGAAACCGTAAGGCCCTAAACCCTAAACCTTAAGGCCCTAAACCCTTGGAGGCTTTGGTCCCTACTGGTCCAAGCCAGGGTTCCAGCCCTCACAACTAGGCACAAGGATCATGATGGGGGCATGAGGCAAACTCCGTTTGTGCATTGAGCCCAACGACGGTAAAACTCCAGACACCAGCCCAAACCGGATGAGAAACACAGCAAAGTCCGACAATCGATGAACATCTACACCTCCATGCGCTTCGGCCACTAGCCAGCGCAACAATTGACGCGTGTCTCGACAGCAGCTTCACTGGTAAATCGACACCTCTCAGGTGCTGCTTTAAGTCATACGGTGGGGGGGAATGCACCGTGTCATTTCGTCCTCTGACGAGGACCAGACCTGTGTAGGCCGGCATAGGTCCAAGTGCTGCTCAGGTCTTGGCCTACCACCCACTGTGGCGGGCTGGCAACTCGTACGAGCCTGCCGACAAGGACCGCGACAGCGCATCGTTGCCAGCATCCTCGTTGCAGTTGAGGTCGTCAAGGTTTACAATGCTGAAGGCCATCTTCACGAACTCGATTCCTCCGATGGGCGCTGCCCTCGCCGCTGCATCGGCCCATTGGTGATTAAGCACTGGGGAAGCGGGAGGACGATACTTGAAGTTTGTGTTTGTGCTCCTGGCAGCTGTTTAAGGTTTAAGGCTCACAACCTTCAAGTCCTAACCCGTTTAGGGCCAGACTTGTCGACGAGCTTCGGGGCTGCTATCACGAAGTTCGAAGGATTGGACCTGTAAAGCTGGAGGCGCTTTGTTGTAAACCCCACCGTCAGGGTTTAGGGTTTTATAGCTCTCCGTTGTAATTCCCTTCTCGGCTGAACGTCTACCTTTGGTAACCCAAGTGGAACTACAACGGAGACTACAGGTGAACCCGTAAGCCCTAAATCCAAACGCTCTTTTCCCCAAACTCAGCTTGAACGCGCTGATTCTTGGGACTGAAGGGGCCAAGGATCAGGGGCCTGGTGTTCATTTAGGCCGCGCATACAGGTCGAGTGTGCGCATTAGCATAAACTCCTTCCATGAAGGAATTTCTCGCGAGTAGTTTAAAGTAGGGTCTTGGCCTTTCACCATAAACACGCAAGGACCGGGTGTTTTGGGGGCTGGGTTTAGGGCTTTACGGGTTTGGGACTAGGGAGGAGCGTAGAGATTCATAAGGTTGGGGTTTAGCGGTGTAGGGATTTAGGGTTAGGGGCTCGGGGTTTAGGGGCGCGTTTGTAGGGTGTCCCAGAAGCCCGGGTTCATCGGCATATCGGCTTAATATCAGGACTTCTCTAGGATTCAGGGTGCATCCGATTTCTTCGCCCATCCCCAACAAATATCAAACAGCAACAACAAGCAACGACATGTTTGAACCTTCCGAGACCATGCCCAACACCAAATTCCAAAGAAACCCCCCGAGAGCCCACAACGGTGAAAGCCCTTACGGGTTTAGGGTTAAGGGTTCAGGGCCTGGGGTCCGGGGTTTGTTTGAATCCCCAGTTGAATCTAAGGCCCCCAAAATAGCTCCAAGTCAGCCCGAAGCCCCACATGGAACCCCCGAAACCCTTGATGAACCACCGCCCTAGCACTCCTATAGACCCTTTTGCCCCAAACTCCAAATAATCAAAGACTAAACTTGAAGACCTGAGCTGACGCACGAAAGAAGCCTTAACACTGTCGAATAGGGTATAGGGCTATATTCTATATTTTTACTATGATAAGGACCCCTCCCCNNCCCCCCCCCAAAAAAAAAAGCCCCTATGTTAGATTCTGAAGCCACAAAGTGCGGAGGAGCTTCTTGAAGAATACCCCGTGCCTCGAAACCCTCCTGTCGGCCGGCTCTTTCGTCAGGGTTTTGGGTGTCAGGGCTTCGGATTGTCTGAGTTTGTCGGGTTTAATAGGTTTAGGATTTAAGTTTTGGGGTCGTCAGGGTGCTAGGCTTTGGGATTCAAAACTTTCGGAGTCCCTGCGGATTTGTGGAGGACGTAGTGATGCCTAAACCTAATCCTTGACAGACTTTAACCCCCCCCATAACAAACCATGTGCAAGAACCTACTGAACCTCTAAATCCGAAGCCCCGTTTTGAACCCAGAACCCCGAAAGGCCTAAACCGCAAGAGCCCGGAATTCCCCTCCGTCCAGTACTCTGGAAGCCTCAATAGACACCAAGATCCAGCCTGCTGGTCAAAGGGGGTCTGCGGGTATGCGGACCTTGGAAGATCTGCAGGAAGTTTTTCAAGGGGGCCTCCATGGCTAGAAGAGGGTTTGGGGAAATGAAACTTGCCAGTCTGTGGGAACTCTAACGGGACATGTTTTTTTTCATTCCCCCTAAACCCTGAACCTTGCTTGTTTTCAGTCCCTCGTACAAGGTTGCGGTGAGCCTTCGGAGCTTCAGGTGGAGGCTCGGCGTCAGGCGTTGTCTTCGCCATGGGACTAAGGGACTAACGTCGATGAGTTTAAGGCTTCAGGGTTCCTATTAGGGTTTAGGCTTCCTGCTGATCCACAAAGGCTCCATAACTGGGTGATTGGGTTCTGAAGGTATATTCGGCTCCTAATGTTCCATAATTAAGGGTTCTGTAATTGGGTGGTTTAAGTATGTACCCATGGCTTTAGAGTTGCGCAACTCCCCCCCACTCCAATGTCTATGGTCGGCAGAAGCGAGAGCCACAGCCCCAGCCCCGAAGCTTCACAAAACCGCGAAGCCGTAAACTCTGAAACCCGAAATAACTAAAGCCCCTAAACCCTAAACCCTAAATACCTATGGACCTTTCTGTTTGAAGGAGCCCTTGCAAAACTTCTAAGGGCACTTCTGGAACCACTCTGAAACCCTCCTTCATACTCCTGAAGAAACCGAAGGATTCGAAAAGAGCCGCTGGCTTTGGGAGCTTCCTTCGATGTGGGCTTCGAGACTTATCTGTTTAGTAAAGCTTGAGGGCTTGAGTTTGCTTTTGTCTTTTGGAATTCTAGGGGAACCCTGAACCCTAAACGGTTCTGTCTTCTAGGCTTCGGGTGTGTGGCGGTGGGCCTTTGGTCTTCTAGGCCTATGACCCTCTAAGCTGGCACAGAACCAGATCACAGGAGGGCTGCGCTACCAGGGGACAGATGAATTTACCGGCCTGGCTGATTAGAACAGGGTCTTGAGAGATGTGAAAATACATTTGGAAAAAGGACAAAAATAAATGGGGATACAGTTAGCAATTATTTTGCCCCCTATACTACCTCATAGTGTCAGAAGAATGGGCGAACCCTATATTTCACAGAGAGGTGGCTCCCAGAACGCGAAGCCTTGTGGTTAAGCTTTATAGACCGTAGCTACGACCTTGCTTCCTTCAACTTCGAAGCAGTACTACTATGGATAACCCTCCACTGAGTTGGGAGGAAATGAGGAAGCTGGATTCTCAAACCTGGCATGCCTAGCCTTGTACAGATATCGATGCTTCAGACGCGGAAAAGAAGATGACAGTACGGGATATAACCTTGATGTTGCTGACGATGATGATGATTTGGTTTCTTGTGAAGGCGATGATGGCGAAGACGAAGAATGCCAAGAAGGTTAGTAATTACAATGGTGGAGGCGCCATTGTTGCGATGATTGGTGCGGCCATTACCAGGCCATCGCGGTGCAAGAAGCGTTGAAACTGCATCCGATTTCGGGGTTCTCGTTTGTCTCTGTTTCGCCTGATTCTTGGATTCGAACGTCTCCATTGACTGCGTCGTACTCTCTCGCGAAGGCGGTGATGATGACGCTGTTGCCAGTGGCGTTCGCATTTATGACAACATTGACGGTGGCGACTGCGATGAATGTCGTGGTGGCAACCGACTTGAAGCTGGAATGGATGGTGTCACAAGCGAAAACGATGACGTTGATGAGCGAGCTTGTGCGTTGGTATTCGCGGGGATGGCGGGAGTCGTTGGATGCTGAAGCTTTCAGGTACCCATCAAACTGAAACGCAGCAGTACCAAGCTTCGGACGTCTCATCTAGCACTGCTGGGGCAGACCGCACGTCCCGGCAGAAGTCGGCGCGATCCGTCTGGTACGAGAAGGGTCTGGGTTTTATATAGGGCCGAGGGCATACATAGGGGCTTTTCCATGAAAAGCCCGAAAGCGAAGTCTGGCTCGTACACGCTAGGGGAGCCCTTCGCACAACATCCCTGATAACTAGGAGGAGCAATGATAATCCCTGCTCTGACAGCAAGGACCCTGAAGCCCTAACCCTTGCTCCAGTCACCGGAACCGGGAACCCGAAAACTCACCCACCCGAAGGTCGCCGTTAGCATCTCCCAAGCCTTACAGTGGTCTTGAGCCGCACAGATGGTTGTGGGTTGAGGGTTTCGGGTTTAGAGCTGCACTTCTGAATATGGGGATCAAGGGCGTTTTCTACATCAAGTTCAATAAACCTGCCAAAACCCAAACCCTTGCATGCGCTCTCTCTCGCTCTCTCTCTGTCTGTCTCTCTCTCTCTCTCTCTCTCTCTCTCGCTCTCTCTCTCTGATAGGGAGGGTTCAGGGTGGGGATGCCACACAAATCCGGGAGGGGGGGAGGACGTTCTTGGTCGTCATTGCTTCTTTGGGCCAGAATCGAGCGGGTTGCTTCTTCATTGGCTGCACAGCTAGACCAACTGCTTTGAACATCCACTCGCCACTCGGCGGGCGCCAAGAAAACCTTCTGTGTGGCGATGTGTTGAGATCAAACGAGGGTAGGATCATGTTGAATCCGAGAGCCGATTGAAGGGCGACAGCTAAAGCAGACCGAACAGAACAGCCTAAAGCTCAAGATCAACGCTGGCGGTCTGATTCAGACAATCCCAAGCAAAATCGTCGCAAACCGTCCGCAATTATTTAAGTTCTCATGCTGACGGCAGGCGCTCAACCAGGTATAGCTCCGCGCCGCCAATCCGAGTCCTGTTTCGGACTGCGAAGTGCCACGGAGAAGGCAAGGGGGGGCATTACATTGCAGGCTGATTCAGGTGCGATCTGAGTCCTGTTGCGGACCTGTTATGAAAGTCCCACCCCCACGTCCAACCCGGATGCAGTGACGAATATAGGGGCCTTAACAATGGTAACAATAAGAACCATCATCATCGCCAGCATCATCGTCATCTTCTTCTTCATCATCATCATCTTCATAAGGAAGAAAAGTAGCAACAATCATAACCATGATCACAGCCATCAATATACTCCTCATAATAAGACATAAAAATGAGAATAGGGTTTGGGGCTTGGGGTCTCGATGCAATAATCGCACACGGAACTACGAGGGAATACTACTGCTAACCATTCCGAGCCCGACATACCGTGGCAACTCTCAGGGCTTGCTCTCCCTCTCAAGCCTCAACAAATGCAAACTTCAGGGCTTTAGGGTTTAGGGCTTTAGGGTTTAGGGGTTTAGGTTTCGGCAGCTCATCCCTATACACCTTACCTTGGAGATTAAAAACTAAACCCTAAAATCCTAAAAGCCCTAACGATCAACAGTTCTCATCCCTACACCCCATGGTCTCATCGCTGAATCCCTAGCGATCCCTCGCCGAAATCCCAGCTCAGAACAAATCCCCCACCAATGGCACTTTAAACCCAAAGCAAAAACACTTCGTTTCACAATCCGAAGAGCTTATCGTGATGAACGTAGTTTCTCCAAGCAGGAGCTTGCGAGAAAACTCTACGCCCAAGGCCCTGAACTCTAAACCCTTGAGCCCCTAAGCCCAGGTAATTTTGCAGCTGCCCCGGGCCTTGGGCCGCGCTGCCATATGCCAGGGACCTTCGTCTGACCCAAAATCCGCTTTCTCCGGGTGTAGGGAAAAACGGCGTAGGGGTTCAGGGCCTTGAGCCCTGACCCTAAACCCTGAGCTCTAAGCTCTAAACCCTGAAGCCTAAACCCTGTACCCTAGACCCCAAACTCTAAACCCTGAGCCCTACACACTGAACCCTAAACCCTAAACTCTAAACCCTGAACCCTAAACAAGGATTAAACTCGGTTTGGGGAGCCTTTGATACACGAACTATCACTTCGCCAATAAAGGAATACTAGCACTTGCTTGTTTTACGACTACACCTTCCTCAACTTGCAGCTTGCAAAAAGGATCTTCAAATCATCTAAACCTCCTTAATTGTGGGCACTATGTTATCTTAATTTGCCAAGGGGATCCTGAAACCGTCTAAGGCTCCTAATTATGGGCTTGAGTGTCTCTATAATAGTAAGACCCGAGACCCCTGAACCCTAAACCCTCAACCCTACACCCTAAACCCCTAACCCTAAACCCTCTTGCGACCCTAAACCCTCAACCCTAAAACCGTCAGGAGCACTCCACTCAATCGTCCTGAACTCCCCGAGTTTGGGGGGGGATCGGGGCTGCTTTAGGGCTTTGGGGCCGCAGGGCTTCAAGGGTTTTAGGGGCCTCAGGGTTTAGGGCTTTGGGGTCCTAGGCTAGGGTTTTTGTAAGCTTTAGGCCCTTAGGGAGTTAGAACTTTCGGGTTTAGGTCTCCTAGACACCGGGGTTTTGGGGGGGGGGGGGTACTGTAGTTTGAAGAGTCTTCGACAATTAATGACTTAAGCCTCAGGCCCCAACAGCCAGATCAGAATCCCACGGCGGACCAGCCTTGGAGAAACAACGAAGTGGGGAAGCAGGGAGGGCAGTTTAGGAAAAGGGCGTAGGGTTCGGGGGTTTAGGGGCCTATAGGGCCTTAGAGGGTCTGGGAGGTATGACATAAGGCTCAGGGGGACAAGACGTTAAACTTTGTGCATTTGATCTACAGTTGCGATGAATCTAACTATACTAATTCTTCCTCATGTAATGTCCCCGAACAGTAGATACAGGCTCTGCAGTCTTGTAGGCGACGGGGGCATTCGAGGGTCGCTTGCTGCATTCTTTTCGTTTGGGTAGTGGTTTGCTGGATCTCCTTCCGTTTAACTTACCGGCCCTAATGAAAGGGAACAGGGATTTTCGGTGTACTTTAGTGCTTTCTATGGAGCAAAAACCTCTGTATTGCTCACAGCAAACACCAACTCTTGGCCATCTTCACTCAGATCATGTTCTCTCGGTTCCTGGCACTGTAGGCAGGGATCAAATGCCGTCCCTTGCCCTGCTACTCCCTAACCACCCACCTTTTCTTGCCCATTTGGGGTAGGTGCGACAAGCCTGTGCTCAAACTCCCCTGGTGTCTGCTCAGACGTTTTCCAACAGTCGTTCAAAGACTCAATGTCCCCTATCGCTCCAACGTTGGCCTGCTAGTGCCAATGGACTCGACATCAAAAGTTGTCTCCACGCATCCGACATCGCCTGATGCTCTGTTCAACGCCCCCCCCCCCCTCCTGTTTGCAAAGTTCCTCCCAATCCTTACTCCACCACTGGGTTTCTGTGTCTCTTCTCATGCTCTGTCATGCTCTCTCCGCTCAGCAAGAGTTAGACAACACCGGTTTGGCCTCCTCTGCCTACTATCTCAAACCACTTTCTGCAAACCCTCTAACATCAAACCCTACCTGAACCAACACGCACACCTACCTCCAAACAGGGAAGCCAATATAGAGGATCCCTACAAATCTGTAGGGCTTTCTAGGGTCAAGTGTCCCATCGCTCAAGAACTCAAACTTGAAAGCCCTCCTCCTCTGCCACCCGCCGGGATCTGAAAGACAGCAGGCCCTGATTTCGAGTCCATGTAACCATTTCGTGTATACGTAGGCGCTATAGAGGCTTGCTTTGTTGCCAAATACTGCACTGTACTCCTGTGCAAAGAATCAAATATAGACTTCAATACCCTCCGTCCGAAGCCCAAATCCTGAACCCTGAGCCCATCCCCGTTCCTCCCCGTCCCACAAAGGTCCTGCACCTCTCCATCAGCTGCAAGGAAGCGTGGGGGGTTGGCTCTACAAACTGTCTTACTTGGTTACGGGCTTCAGGTTTCAGGGTTTACGGCTTCATTGGGTTTTGGGGTTGCAGGCCTGCGGCTGTTCCGAGAGACAAGGATGGCTTTCCAGTAGCTTTCGAATCTGGGCACGATCTTGTTCTTTTCTTGCGGCTTCTTAGGGGGTGGAGGGCAGTTCCTGCTTAAGATGGCACCAGTCTGGGATTCGGCTCTGAATATCTCGTGAAGGGGTTATGGGGGGTTAGGGTGTTTCTGAAACGGCGACGAGGAGGCCCATGCTTTGTTGGGTCAGTCTTTTCAGGAGCAAGGCTAGAACATGCCGATGTATGGGGGGATTATATAATACGAAGGTGCGCCATAAGATATAGTACGAATGTAGCCAGGAGTATATTGTTATAGCATAGAGCTATATGGAGATACTGTTAGTTAGTAACTAGTAATGAGTCCGAATTCTGTGATACTTCAGCACAGAGACTTGTTCAACACCGAAGCCGCCGTCATCTTAATCTTACCAAGAACGCAGTCCGGGTACCACAAGCACCCTATGTAAGAAAATCTTCCGGCGAATGCTCCCACAGCCCTCACTACTGGCGTTGCAGGATCCTCGTGCATCGCTCTGCAGCTTCGCCCCGCATGCATTTTGGCAACCCATCTCCAATAAAGCAGCCATGACGGTGCACAAAAGGCAAAAGCCTCGTGTCCTGGACACAGACACACGGTGGGTTGGGGTCCTCTCATCCTTTAGAGGGGACCTGTCTCTCCGCAGGTCCTAAAGCGAGGATGCATCGACAGCTGCGTCAGCATCGTGCGACGCGGAGCTGTGAGCAACTGTTCGGCAACTTTGGAGAGAGAGCATGGGAAGTGCTGTGCGACCCTCCATGACGAGCTCAATACACCCTTCGCAAGGAATGTGCTGAATATACTGCTTCGTGAAGACGAACTGTACGTAAAGAAGCGTTCTGAGTACGAAGGGATAATGGGTTTTGGAGACGCCGGATCGCAGAGAGCGCAAGCTGCGAACAGGGCCGACGGTGGGTTTCGATACTGGCGTGCCCTTGATTTGACATGAGCAGGAGGCCAGCAGCCAGCTTGTGCATCTCCATTCTGTGCGGCCAAAATCATCTACATGGCAGTCATTGCGCGTCGAATCAACACAAATGCACACCGACAACCGAAATAGGAACCTTGCTGCTGTCTGCCTCCATGGTGATGGTGATGGCGATGATACGGTTGAGTGGATGTGACACAATTCTGGCGGCAGCAAGTTGGAGATGATGATGCAGAGGATGAAACGGCCAGTGCTGAACACGGCGGACACACTACCCATGATGGCAGAAGTGTGTGTGTGTGTCTCTGTGTGTGTCTGTGTGTGTGTGTGCGCATGTGTATAATACAAAGACGATGACATTAAAGACAAAGGCGCCGAAGGAAGGACGACGACGACGCTGCTGCTGCTGCTGCTGCTGCTGGTGGTGGTGGTGGTGTAGGTGGTGATGGTGATGGTGATGGTGTTGGTGACGACGAGGATGATGGTGGCGTGTTTCTGCCTTCGCCCAAACCCTCAAGGTGTCATAGCCACTGTGATGCGCAAGGACCACATGCTTAAGTCCTGGTCGGGTTCAGCTCTTCACTGGCACCCGACCGGCTTCACATCCTTGGATGAACAAGCCCTAAGACCAGCCAGGGTGACTTCGCCAAAGGGCGCGGCGACATAGGCCCCAGACGTGGTGTACAGGTCGGCGTAAGTATACGTGGTTACTATGAGATACTTAGAATAGTCTATTCTACCAGTATGCTGTAGGTAGTAATGTCTCGTCAAGGTCGCCAGACAGTCTCGTAAACAAGAAACACAACAGTCCTATTGTAAGCTCTAGGTTTTCCAGGCACTCTATCGTATTACCTCCTTCGTGATCCTAGGTCGGCTCCTCGGGAATCCCAGCAACACCATCGCGAAGAATTGCGATTGTGGGTCGCTATAATATGAGGTATATGTACTGCCCAAGGCCCAAGGATAACCAAATTGTTATGGTTTCGCGTTCAGGAGTTTGTAAGTGCTACCTAAGTCATATCGGGCTAAAGGGGGCATGCTTTACAGCGCAGAGGATGATGTGACAGAACCTGCAGGAACAGTTCTGCTTACTGGTCACGCCCGTTGTGCTACCTGCTGTCTGTGCAAACCTCCGGAGTCTTATTGTATCCCTGAAACAGCTAGGCAACTATCAGCAATTCCCGAACGTGAACACCGAGACACAGGGGCCTTCCAGCTTTAAACAGGGCTTTGGGGTGCGTTTCTTGTATATAGTACTTACTATAAATATACAGATTTTTTCGGGCTGCAAGCGGCAAACTAGCCAGCCCCTACCTTACATCTCAACCCCGCGCTCTGAAGGCTCATGTC
Source organism: Symbiodinium necroappetens (assembly GCA_905231915.1). Taxonomy (NCBI): domain Eukaryota; class Dinophyceae; order Suessiales; family Symbiodiniaceae; genus Symbiodinium; species Symbiodinium necroappetens. The sequence goes on along the minus strand of CAJNJA010081441.1, from coordinate 2,046 downwards.
ATGCTGTTGGGCCGCCCTGCCTGGTTTAAACATTTCGAATTCTCAGCCACCTCCTACCGGGAACTACGGGTCCCTTCTGTAAAAACGGGCCCAAACCGCTTGAAACAGCCCCATACGGGGGTTTCAGACAACTAGGGCAACCGGGAGTCCCCTATGTTCTGAAACTCCCATATTTCGAACGCGAGACGTCAGGCAGCAGGGACGTTCGCCTGCGTGGACGCAGGGGCTTTCAGAGCATCGGGGCTGCAAGTTTCCAGGTGGACTTTGATCTGGATTTCGGTTTAGTGCCTTCGGTCTTACCTGGATCCCCGATAAACCTGGATTTTCAGGATATCTTTTTATTAACAACACTGCGGGTGTTTTGTGGGGGTTCAGGTCTGGCTCCCGGGACATCTAGGACTTGCTGATCTGAGCTTCAGTTTCGCAAGGCAAGAGAACAAGAAACACCTCAACCTGGAAGCTATAGCAAACGCCCGCATCGCGGAATTTTCAGGCGCTTTGTGTTGGGTTTAGGAGGAACTCGATGTTCCAAACCAGTACAGGGAGCCAGAATTGCAACGTAGGAGCAGCATCACGCGACCTCCTGTCGGAGCCTAAGGCCACACCGAAAAAGCTCCTAAACTCTAACCCCAAACCCTTTTACGCTAAATGCCCTATAAACCCTAGAAAAACCCTCAACCCAAAAATCTCTAAATCCTATAAACCCTAAACCCTATAAACCCTTTAAGCCCTAAACTCCTGAGTCACGTGGCCTACTCTGGTGCCCAAGCCCGCTGGGCCGTGTAGGTCGCCAGGCCCAGGGCGTAACCCAGCGCAGCCCAGAGACCTTTAGGGTTTAGGGCGTACCAGGGGGTTTAGGATTTTTGGGGCTTTAGGGGTTTAGGGTTTTAGGATTTAGGGGTTTAGGGTTTAGGGCTTTAGGGGTTTAGGGGGTTTCGATTCACAAGCTCGCACAATTCAGGCATGGCTTCACGACGTCCGAGCTTGCTACCGTAACAGCTGAGACATGACCACACATGCCATGCGCGCTCGCCAAACCAGAAGACAGGAACAAGTAGTGGTCTAAAGGATGTCAAAGAACACTAAGCCCGAACCCGACAGCAAACCTGGTACACATTTCACGTCCTTCAGGTCGCTCACATCGGACAGAATTCGTCAGCCAAGCAGAAGTTGAATTTAAAATAAGCGGAATAGTGTAGAAGTTATCCCAATCCGAACAGGCAAGCTGGCGCACTTACTGCTACGGACTTTGTGTACTGTTTCATAAGAGTCTATACAGTCTTCGCGTGCTCATCTCACATCATGCAGGTCGGAATCACATGTATTCGTCTCATGCAGCTTCTCGTATCATGCAGCTTCCCATCATAGAACTTCGTTGCTATCACATGCAACACTGCAGCAAAATGCCACGTTTGACTGAATTCTTCGCCGTCTATATCACGTTGGGCGCCATAGCATCCCCATGCAGGAGACAACAATAGCACCGCCATGCCAAGAACCAATTCCATGCAGCCTAACACCAGACCTTGCAAATAAATTCACCACTGTCTCTGTGAAGTGATGATGCCACCATGCAGAGTAGACGGTATGTGGGGTTTATGCAACTCCATTGATTCGGGATCGACCACGGGGGTTTAGGTGCTTAGGGTTTAGGGTTTATAGGGTTTAGGGTTTAGAGGTTTATGAGGTTTAGGGCTTCAGGTGTTTAGGGTTTATAGGGTTGAGGGTTTTAGGGTTTAGGGTTTTTGGGGGTTTATAGGGCGTTTAGGGTTTAGGGGTTGAGAGTTTAGGGTTTACAGGGCTTTTTTGCCGCCCACCTAGCTAGGACAGGTTCGGGGGGTTTATAGGGTTTAGGGTTCAGGGTTTTTTGTTGCACATCTCCCCATTTGCCAGTACCTTCGGACTTCTTAAGCAATACGGGAAGAAGAAGTAGTAGTAGTAGTAGTAGTAGTAGTAGGTAGTGGTAGTGGTAGTGGTAGTGCTAGTGGTAGTGGTAGTGGCCGTGGTAGTGGGAGTGGTAGTGGTAGTGGTCGTGGTGGTCGTAGT
>CAJNJA010081430.1:0-16047 GCA_905231915.1 Symbiodinium necroappetens | reverse complement strand
AGGGGTTTAGGGTTTAGGGGCGGAGGAGAGTGAGGGCTTGACTAACAAGGCTTACAACAGCAAGATAAAATAGAAGGGTTACCATCATGAAGAGATAGCAAGGGCTTACCAGAATAATCAGAAAAAGGTCTATTATCAAAAGGTTTTATTATTATTATTATAAGATATAAAACGGATTGCTGTATATAGGGTATAATAAGGTTTAGTATAACAGGGTTTATTATAATAAGATATAATAAGTGTTCGGATATTTTTGGGGTCTTTGGGGGTAAGGGTTTAGAGTTACTTTAATAAGGTGTACTATAAAAATGGTACCATAACAAGGGTTACTCCAGGGGAACTATCCATCTATCTGTCTATCTATCTATCTATCTATCTATCTATCTGTATATGTGTATACATACAGAGATAGATAGATATAGATAGAGGTTGAGGGTTTAGGATTTTGCAAGCAGCGTTTAGGGTGCAGTGTTTAGAAGTCAGAGCGAAGGGGTTCAGTAAACGCCTTGGCTAGAGTTGAGGCGTTGGGTACTGGGGTTTCGGTGTGTAGAACTATCCTTAAACCCCAAATCCTGAGTTTTTTTATCTTAAGCTCTACACCCCAAACCTCACATGTTAAGCTTGTGTCCCCTGTATACACCTTAAACTCGACAAGTACAAAATCTCGGACCCTATAGTCTTAACCCTAAGTCTCAAGCCTTGCACCTTAAACCCTCAGTGTCAACCGCATCCCTCTAAACCCGAAATCCTAAAGCCTAAGCCCTAAGGCCCTAAACCCTAAACCCTAAAACCCTAAACCGTACACCCTTATAAACCCTACGAGGAGGCCGAAGAGAAGGACAAGCGCTTCAGACAAGCCCAGTCGATGATGCAGCGAGGCAAACCGGACGAGGGTTTCGAGTTTAGGGTTTAGGGGTTTAGGGATTTAGGGTTTAGGGTTTAGGTTTTTAGGGTTCAGGGTTCAGGGTTTAGGGGTACAGGGGTTAAGGTTGAGGGTTTAACCATTTTAGGGTTGCGGGCTTCATTTCGGCATTACAGACTTTTGGCTTTCTAGGGTCAAAGCCAGGGTTCTGTAAGGGCTTGATCAGGGCCTTATAGTTTTTCGGGTTCGACGCTAGAGTTTTGTAAGAGTCGGGCATTTGCAACTAGCTTCTGTGGTTAAGTTTAGGGTCTAGGAAGCGTCGTCTTGGGTTTTGAGCCGATGTATTGCAGCCCTACTGTACGGGATGATGTATATGCCAAGCTGCCAACGGTCACATTCTCATTGTTATCAGACCTGGGTTGGAGATGCTGTCGTGAGATGTGTAAAGGTGCTTCTATTCCCAGTGCGTTTCTAGCCTGCTTACTATCTCTCCACTAGTCCGTCTTGCTCTTGAGTCGGATACCTGCAATTCAATTTGCGCAAAACACCGCTTGCTAAGCTTTGGGTTTAGGGTTTAGGGTTTCGTGCAGTTGGATTGAACCAGCTGTGCATTCTGATGGAACAGCACTTTTCAGCTGCTACCCGTGTCGCCCTTGTTTCCGGCCCTGGCTGAGATTGGCAATGCCATGCAAGTAGCTGTAAGTACCAAAGCCCCGACTCTTTTGCTGCAGCCCTTACGTGTTTAGGGTTTAGGGTTAAGGGTTTTTGTTTGGTGAAGGGTTTAGGGTTTTGGTTTTAGGGCTAGTTCATAAGCCCCCTGAGAACAGTAGGTACTTACAGCCATACTTGGTTAATCCTTGCCCCCATGCCATCTACCCCAACAATCTTACCGGAGATCCTGGAGACCGTGCGATCTTCAAAAAGGGGGTTGTATTAAGAGTTTCGGGTTTAGGGTCATGCTTCTATGTGTCTTTTAGCCATTTTGCAAGGGTTGTTGCGGCCTGTACAAATTGCCAACAACCGGTTTCTAGAGGGCCATTGCTGCGTGGGGACTCAATGGACGGGTCAACCACTTCAATCTTGTCCTATCTGCTCCACCGGCAACGGCTAGAGTGCTGTCGTCAAGCGAGCCTGCTCTCACTCTCTACAGCGCATTCTCTCAGCATATCAACCAAGGAATTCTGCGGTTTGGTTGGTCGCCTCCCAACATCGGAGTCTTGAGGGTCGAAATCGATCTCGCGAGACGCAACAGAGCAGAGTTCGGGCGCATCACTGGCTACATGGGCAACGAGAGGCGCACCTATGAGACGAGCGCGGGAGCCATGAGAGCCTCTGGAATCATTGAGATTTTCAAGCGCCAAGTGATGGTGCTGCTCGACGAAGACTCAAAGCAAGTGAAAGCAACTGACGCTGCGGTCCAATCCCTAAACCCTAAACTTACGAATTCAAAGGTTTCCAAAGGGATTGTGCAGGATTCCATCAGGGTCTTACAGGGTCTGTAAGGACATCACAAAGGTCTCTGTAGCATTATATGAAGTGCGTTGAGAAGGGTTTCCGTAAACTTTAGTTAGGGTTTTATAGATTTTAGTTAGGGTTTTACTATCGAGTTTGCTTGATGGTTTCAGGGCGTTCTGATGTTCAAACAGGCTTCTGTTGGACTGTAGGACTACAGAAGGGCTGCACAAGGTTTGAAGTAACGGCTCCTCTGGGAGTTCTTTAAGGTTTTGTACCCTAAACCCTAAACCCTAGCCCCTAAACCCTAAACCCTAAGCCCCGAGCCCTAAGACCGAGACCCGAAGCCTCATTAACGGGTAGTTCTCTAAAGTAGGGTCCAGGTTAAGGGCCCTTTTTTTAAGGGTGCCCTACCATATTGGGGATCAGGGTTTAGGGTTTAGGGTTCTAAACAAGGACCCTAAATTGGAGAACTACCCAAATGCATCCGAAGCCCGAAGCCGAAGACACTGTCGCAAGGCTTTCATGCTCTGATGGAGTTTTTGGACTTCACAAATCGGAGGCGCGACCCAAAGTGCTAAGTAGTCACTCGAGAAGCCGCCGGAAGTAGTGCTTAAATTGGAGTTACTAAATCAGGAGTTGCGAAAACAGGACTTGCTACAAGGGTTTGTAAGGAGGCTCTGAAAAACCCGGTATAGAGCACTAGTGACTAGTGCGTTCATTCCCCCAAAAGGCAGGACCCTTATGGTCTTATGTTCAGTGTTCTTGTTGAAGTGGTCTCTTGGGGCCTTCTGTAAACATTTTGCACGAAGGGTCCTCTGTCCTCTAAGAATAAGGGCTGCTTGACTTCGGCGGCCCCTCCTTGGACAGAATCTCATACCTACCTACATGACGGCCCTTTAAGGAAGAGGTGCATGCTAACTAGTCTGCACTTCGAGGGATCTGCCTGGGAGATTTCGCCCTAATAGTGCCATTGCGCACATACCGTTGATTCTGCATGACTTTTATGGACTAAATCCCTGACGCCTATGATCGTGTAGTATAGTAGAAACCAAGCAGAATTCCTAGCCTCAAACTGTGGTATGCACCTTGTCTTAGAGTTACATCGAGACTGTGAGTGCGCAGAGCATGACGGAGGGATCCGAGTTGGGTTGATACCTAGCCTCTCACCATCGACCCTTTAGTACCTGCAGTGTGTGTGTGTGTGCGTGCGTGTGTGCGTGCAGCCAAGAGCAGCCTTGCACGAAAATGAAGAACATGTCTTACACAGGTTCAAGGGCACTCTTTTCAATTCTCCTTGAGGACGTGTACATCCTCGATTCATTCTTCATGTAAGTCGGTATATATTTCTTCCTTTTACACACACTAAATAGCAGGTGCCTTGCTACTAAAAGCCAGCAGATCACTAAACATTAAGAACCCCCCCACATTGACATAGAGAGTTTTCGGAACCGTTGTGAGCCCTGCCGAGCCAACTGCAGCTTCGAAAGTACAAGAAACCTTAATCCAAAGCCTGAGGCCCCGATCCGTGCAGCCCCAGCCGTTCGTAAACCCTGGACCTTATCTCTCAGTTCAATCTGTGGAAAGCTTCAAAGTCTCATAAACCCTTATAGAACCTAAGTCCTAACACCGGAAACCCAAACCTTAAAACGTTCACACCTAAACCTCAAACCCTAAACTCCTAACCCCTAAACCCTAAACCTTAAATCCCTTAAACCCTAAACCCCTAAACCCTAAACCGTAGAAAGCCACTGACGGAAAGCCTAGACTTTTCTCCCGCAGGTATGGCAACCCAGCCCGGACCTGGCTTTTTGCCTTTAAGGGGTTTAGGGGTTTACGGTTAGGGTTTTGGGGGTTAGGGGTTTAGGGGGTTTAGGGGTTTAGGGGTTGGGTTTAGGGGTTCAGGGGTTTAGGGTTTGGGGGTGTTAGGGGTTTAGGGGTTTAGGGGTTTAGGGGTTCGGGTATAGGCAAAGGCTTCAAGGCCATGGTTTTATGAGGGTTTTGCAAGTGTTTTTGAAGGTTTCAGGGTCTCTGCCTTGTGGTCCTTTTTATAAGGGTGCCGTACTACATTGGGGACCCAAAGAGGGATCCTAATTTAGAGAGCTACTCAAATGTCTAGCCCAGGGTCAAAAAAATTGCCAAAGCCGGACTTAAGTTTGGCAAAGAAGGAAGGTTTAGGAGTCGATGACTTCATGTGCAGGTTTTAGGGTTTACAGGGTTTAGGGTTTAGGGTTTAAGGTTTGGGGTTTAGGGGTTTAGGGTTTGGGGTTTGGGGTTTAGGGTTTGGGGTAGGTTGTCTCCTAGGTTTATAAGTGCTTTGATAGTCCATGTATGACAAGTTGTAGTACCTACAGGAGGGGGAAGGTGGTGCATGTCTTGTGGGGCGTTTGGGTTTAGGACTTTCGGGTTCAGGGTTGTGTGTGTGTGTAGGTTTTACAAGTTTTCAAGCTTTACAGCCTGGAAGGTTTCAGGGTTATCTCTGGCCCTAGACCCTGAACCCTAAGCCCTCGCCCTTATGGTTTCCGCACTACTTTCACAGTCGTGTACAGAGACGCTGTAAACAACCGTCAAAAGCTTTCAAGGATATTGCGACATGATAGGTGCACTGGCACCCCTAAACCCTAAACCCTAAACCCACTCCCAACGCTAATCCGACAGCGCGGGACTCTGCTACAGACCTGGAGCCATGCGCTAATTCAAAATTCCAAGCTTCAAGCATACAAGGACATACCCAACATCGCCAATGTATAAGGCCCCCGCCAGTGACCTTTGAAGTAAGGATGCATACCTTTCCTTCGCTAAGAGTATCTTGCCTAGTGAGGATTTGGTTTGATGTTTTCGACCTCCGCGGCACAAAGAAGAGTTGGTCGAGAGACGGGAGGACGATAAACGCCAATTGTAAAGATACTGGGAAATGATAACCATGTTCCCTTACCTTTGCCATGCCAGCAACGCACGACAACCGTATTCTCTATACCTAAAGGATCATGCAGCTTAGTAACTCGGAACTGGAATAAGGCAACTTCACTTGCACCGACCTTCTCACCCTAAACCCTAAACCCTAAACCCTCAAACCTACCTTCTCACTCCAACAGAGGTGCTCTGAATGGCCTTACACAGCCCCACTACATTAGCCTCCACCCAACTAACTCCTTTAGACCCTAATAAACCCCATGTCAACGCTTAAACTTTGGGTTTAGGGTTTGGGGGTGTAGGGTTTAGGGTTTAGGGACCTAAACCCTAAACCCTAAACCCCTAGATCCCCCCAAAACCCCAAAACCCCTAAACCCCTAAACCCCTAAATCCCTAACCCCTAAGTCCTAAACCCCTAAACCCTGAACCCTGAACCCATAAACCCTAAGCATGAAAGCCAAGGTTTATCCTGGACCCAGAGGCCAACATGAAATTGGGGATGCGGCAGTTTGAGAGAAAGTGCATGGCCTTGCCCTCAGTTTAGGGGTTAGGGATTTAGGGTTTAGGGCTTTAGGGCTTTAGGGTTTAGGGATTTCGGGTGCGCTTGGGGACTCCTAGTTTGACAGAGAGGTTAGAACATGAGGAAACCCGACTAAAGGCAGTGGTTGTTCGGGTTCTCATTGCAAAAGACCCTCTAAGTTAAACAATGTACCCCGGTAGAAATTTCTGGGCTTCCTATTGACTATTTATGTTATAAGGTCCTAAAAATAATGTACCCGCGTCATGAAGCCCAAAGCCCGCTCGGGGCTTTAAGGCTGTAGAGTTCACAGCTTAGGGTAAGGTTTAGAGTTAAGAGTTTAGGGAGTTTGGGGTTTAGGGTTCAACGAGGGCTTCTCAGTCACTACAGCTGCCGCTTCGAAGTCCGAAGGGCAGCGGTGTGGATCTTGGTGCCGAGGGTTTAACATCGTCTTTGCCGGACTACTTCGAGTTTAACGATCTTAGGCCCAAATCCGTCAAACTCCAAAAAGCGCTGATTTGCACGGCTTGGGTGCGAGAGTCACCGGGGACATGTTTGAAGTAGGAGCTCAGGGTTTCTTTTCTGAGCTCATCTTAAGCAGCCATGATAAGGATAGCTTCCCCAAGCCCTACGCCCTAAATCCTATGTTTGGGGTTTAGGGTTTAGGGCAGTTTAGGGTTTGCAGGTTTAGGGTTTAGGGGTTTGGGATTTAGGGTTTAGAGGTTTAGGGGTTTAGGGTTTAAGGATGGTTTCCAAGTTCGTGTCGCTTCTGAATACTCCCCCAAAAGAGTACGGCTCCCTTAGAACAAAGTGCCCTTTCTTTAGAGAACTACACATATCATGCTTATGGTTTCGAAGGGGATAATCCTGTCTACATCTCTAAACCCTAAACCCCAAACCCTAAACCCCTAAACCCTAAACCCCTAACCCTAAACCCCTAAACCCTAAACCCTAAATTCAACCCTTAAACCCTAAACCCTAGCTCCTGAGGCCCTAAAGCGAACGGGTTTGCACCTTCGGAACCTGCGCTCCGAACAAAAAAAACCTTGGTCCCTCAGGGTGTAGGGTTTAGGGTTGAGGGTTCTGTGTCTGTGTAGGCGTCGTGCTCATATGCTTAAAGGATCTCAGAGGGTATAGTAGGGTCGCAGCTTGACTTTTCGCGATTCCCTTAACCCGAAACCTATTGCGTTTAGTTGGTTTTGAGGGCCCACGGTGTAGTTTGAACTTGTGTGGTTGTGAACCCTCAACCCTAACCCCGAAACCGTCCCCTGCTGGTCAAGTTCGAAGTCGTGGACCGATCTGTGGTTCCCGTTGTGGTTCGTTTTCTGGGTTCGACGGTGTAGGGTTATTAGCCGGAGAACCACTATGGAGACTATGGGATGTTTCAAGTCCACCTATTGAAGGCCTAGCTTGCGAGCAGCATGGCCCTAAACCGCCGAAAAGCCTTGAACCTTAATTCCTAAGCCCCAAACCTGAACCCTAATCCAAAGCTGACTCCGAAACCCTAAACCCTAAACCCTACGAAGTTCTACTACTACTCTTGAGGTCCGCGAACAGGCCTCCGTTAGTCTGCTGCAAGCCGGGTACCGGTAGCCTTCAGTCTAGACTTTAATCCTATCTTGGGTTTAGGGTTTAGGGTGTTTAGGTGCAAAAACCTACAGCTCTGTGGGGTCCCAACTTAATTGACTGCATAGGTCTGTATGAAGGTTTTACGATGCAGTCGGCTTGGCTTGGGGACATGCGTGTGTTTTTCCTTGCTATGAAACTTGTCTTTCAGGACATTGGCTTCCGCGGCCACATCCCCGCTCTTTGGAAGTACCATGGCTGAAAACACAGGGAAGCCGACCCTTCGTGGAGCATCGTTAGCAACGCCTGTGGCGTGGCAGCCCCAAGGTTGGTGCCAACACTCCAATGTAGAGGTCGGACTAGTGAGTAATGGAATACAGGTACATACTCAATCAAACAGTTAGGATAACAGCCCCCAAATCACCATTAAGAAACCGAAAATTTCAATACATACCTCAACTTCAACCCTACACCCTCAATCCTAAACCTTACTCGTAAGCCCCTAAGTAGTTCCTTTTGGGGAATACCTTACAGGATTCTAAATATCAGCCATAAAAAAAGGGGCTACTTAGGGGCCTATGGGTAGACCCCAGCCGGAGCCTTGGCCTGAACATCTGTTGCTCCTGTGATGCTTTGGGGCCAAAGTCCGAGGCTTTCACATTCCTGGAAGCCGGACGGTTAAGTGGGCTAGGGGCTTCTGTAGGGTTTAGGGTTTGGGGGGTTTAGGGTCTGAAAAATTTCGGGTTCAGGGATTCTTGAGGGCGGTGTTTTAGCAGTTGTTTGGGTTTCGTGACTGCTTGCATGGTTTATTGGGGGTCTTCAGGCTCTGCTTCCTTGTGTAAGGGAAGCACTGTTTTGCGTGGAGTGGTGTTAATTCGAAACCCTAACCCTAAGACTCTAAGGACTCATGTGTTGAGGCTTTTGGGCCCAAAGCTTTTCGGCTATTTGGAGTCTCGGGCAAACCCTAAACCGCCCTAAACAGTAGCAGAACACAAGGTACATGGACAAGCGGGATTCCGGTGTCGTCACTCTCCTGGACCTACATACGGAGCCTCGATTGCAGAAAGTATCTGCTTCCTGTGGTTTCGGATGTGTGTTGGTTGGGAGTTGGAATGTTGGATAGCTGGTAAGATAAATGGCTGCCGAAGCCCTCAATGCTTGCAGCATAACGTGTTTCCTTAAAAGACTGACCGAGACTGATACCAGCAAAGAGAGGCACGTGTCAGAGCGGCATCGACCAAATGGCAAGAAAAAAACCCAAACTCTAGGCCAAACCGTAGAAATTGCTGACCATGGTGCGCACTGAGCCCTAAACCCAATCGGTCCGATCCTTTTTTCCGATTAGCAGCCATAGCGAGGACCCAACATAGCAACGGTGTCACTAAGTCGGAGTGTTTTCATGCCGACGCCCTAAACCCTACACTCCTTCCCTCCCTAAACCCCTTAGGCCTAAACCCCGAAACCCTAAACCCCTAAACCCCTAAAACCTAAAACCCTAAACCCCTTTCCGCTGAGGTCCCTTAGTAACCACAGCGCAGGGGACTCCTAAACCCCCAAAGCCTGAACGTTGAACCAACCCTCGTAGGGTTTAGGGTACAGGGTTTTGGGTTTTAGGGTTTTAGGGTTTAGGTTGTTAAAGCAACCCAAAGGGTCCAAGTACCCAAATAGTAGGGTTTTAGCTTCCAACATCCATTCTCTGAGTGGTTTTTGGACCTTGAAACCCTGCTATTTTGGGCACTTGGGCCCTTAGGGCTATGCTGTGTAAAGTCCGTGAACCTTGTTAAACCCCAAATGCTTGTCCAACATATGGGCTTGACTAAGCAGCGAAATATGACGGCTCTGGTTTCCTTATCTACTTATTTAAAGTATACAGCGTAGAGCATAAGATTTCCAAACCCTCTAATAACTCGTCCAAGTCTACATGCTTCTCAATTCGATCCATGTATGTATACAGGTCACGGCCATGGAATTGGCTCGCTTCAAGCTGCTCATCCGGGAACGCTTCAGGCGCGCTCAGGGTGTCATTTACCTGTACTCTCCGTTGTAGTTCCTCTTTGATTTCATAAACCCTAAATCCTAAATCCTAAAATATCGAACTGGCTAAATAAACAGCAATTGGAGACTATAGGAAGGGCTACAGCCCGGGTGGCGGTGAAGGCTTTTTAGTCTTGCACTAGGGTTGATGATATACATCCTGCCATAATAAGGAATAATATCATATACCATAATTCCCATAGTTTAGGGTCCTTAAGCTAATGCAGGGTTTATATCATCAACGGTAGGGCTCACAATGGCCGAAAGGCCTTACAGACCGGTGACGGACATAATCCAGCATGACCTTATATATAATACCTTATATACTTAAATTACTTAAACTCTGGGAATTAGGGTGCTATACCTCTACTTGGGTCATGCAGAATTTGGTCCATCAACCCCTGGACCCTAAACCCTAAACATTAAGCCCTAAACTCTAAAGCCGTAGCATGGTCCTTGGGCCCAAACGCCTGAACGTATGAGGCCCTAGCGCTTTAGGGTTGTTTTTGGGGGCTTTGGGGTCTTGGGTCGTTGTCCAAGTTTGAGCTTTACGGTTTTGGAGTTTGAAAGTTTGGGGTCTTGGGTTCAGTTTTTAGGGTTTGGAGGGTTCAGACAACTGCGAAACAAAACAGCTCAGGCCATAATAGTTTCTCGATGGTTAAGGCCCGGAACCTCTTGTCTGCCCTAATTAGTCCTTCCTACTACCGCAACCATGTGTGACAAGCTCTACTCGTTTGGTTTGAGGTGTCGGCATTCATGTCCGCAATGCCTACGAGTGCATGGGTAGCTTTCGGCCGTCGGCTTAGGCCCCCGATTTGGGGTTTGGGGTAAAGGTTTTGGCCACCGATTTATGATTCGGTGCTTCTGCAGTGGCCATGTAACCCTCGGCAGAAGTAGCAGTCGACGAGTTGTCGGGCATCTACCAGCAGCTTACGGTTTTAGGCTGTAGGACTAGTTCCTCAATCCGATCGACAGCCTCAGCCATCGTTTCACTTGAAAGTTGCTGGTAATCGAAGTTCCTAAAGTTCGAAAGCTGCGAATGCACATGTAATTCTGTTCACGTGTTGGCACAAACGCGTCTATGTGTTTGACTGCTCGAAGAATTAACCAAACGCAGAGCCGGTCCCCAGATGTCAGGGACAGTGCATCTGAGATGTTCCGCTTTCTGGATGACAACCGCAGTGGCCGTGTGAACCGCGCGGCTTGAATATGTCTATGACACTGGTGTTTGTACTTCTACGCAGAGTCAGTTCGTCCGGTCTCCAGGGTGGTATGCGGCGTCTAGTTGAACGTCTCCTCCTACGTCGGTTTGTCGTCTGCAGGGGGATGTGAATGTGCGTCTAGTGAGTCTAGTACGCATGTCGACATCGAATCCCAGAGGCTCCTAAAGTAGTTCCTTCTTGGGCTTACCTTATAGGATTCTAAATCTAAACCCACAAAAGAAAGGCACTCCTTTTTTTTTGAGCGTATGGGATGTCTTTCGTTTTCTGGATAGTGGTACTTGCCCTCAGTTTGTGCGCTGCACTTGGGGAGATCTGCTGCCCCTGAGCAGCTTCCCTCCCTGGTTCTTAGTAAGGAATGGGGCAATGGATCCCTATGATAGTCCCTGAAGGTCCCCCAAAAGTAGTCCCAATAACCCATTCCCCATTCCTTGCAAAGAACCCTGCCCTCGATGCCGAGCCCGAACCAAAGGGCACCGAGGCCACCAAAAAAACCCCAAGCCCCAAAGCTATACATAGCCTTTAGAATCTTATAACACCAAACAGTAACCAGCAGCCAATGACAGTTCAATTCCAGGCTTTGCGTTCCGGTTGTAGATTGCAGCATGTTTCTGGGTTTTCTGGTTCATACTCTGCCGACATGACTCTTCGTCATGTTGTCTTTGCCAGACGGCTGAGCGGGCGCCCCGACTCCTTGTTTTGCTGAGTCTTCGCTTACCCTCCTTCTCTTTCTTGCTCTGGGATGTGCATTTTCCTCGAGTTGTTGATGGCTTCTGCTTTTGCCGCGAGTGTTTTTGGAAGTGTTGATGTTGATGTTGTTTGCATGTGTTTGTTTTTGCTTGTTTCTTGTCCTTATGCATGGCCCAACCATGATGATGTCCATGGTCTAATCCGCTCTGAGAAGACAGCATCAGCTGTTTCTGCACGCAAGTTTGTCCTGCATTTCCGGGCGCCTGGACAATCAGTCAAGCCCTACACACGAAAGTCCGTTAAATTGCAGCACTTCGTGGCGTCAAAACACGAGGACGGCAAGTAAGCCGTCTACCTTGCTTTTCAATCGTCTTTGGATTGCGACTACGTCTGTCGGGAGCAACATGTCCTTCCCTAAACCCTAGATGGGTAGTTTTCTAAACTAGGATCCCTGTTTAAGGGTACCGTACCATGGTGGGTACCGAAAACGGGACCCTAGCAAGACAGTCTCAGGTAACTTTCTCAGCGCGGCTGCAGACGCTGCACTACCGCGGTGCCTGTGACATATCGGAGACCACTCACTAGTCACGAGGAGCCCGCGACATCAGAATGTAATTTGCACATATGCTCGGGCTAAGGGTATATAGTTGACGGGTGTGGGTTCTAGGGTTCAGGCATTTTTCCTTTAAGGGTGCGGAAACCCCACATGTTGGCAACAAACCTTTTGCTGGAAGCCTTCCGCATTGGGTTTTTTCATTAGCACGATCGTCGAAGGTTTCGCAGCTCGTGAAGCCCAGAATCCTTAAGTTACTGTATGTGCCGCTGTTGCCCTAGGTTTTCGGGATTTGTGGTCTTGTAAGTTATATATAGGTCTTGACAATTTGACTATTGGTTTCTTCGGATTCTTACAGTTTTGGGACTTAGATGGTACCCTGAGATGGCAAGCCCCAAGGTAGGTCTGGGGAGGGGGGAGTACAGGGGGTCTGAGTAAAATGTAACTTAATTTCTTAATGAAGTCGACCCTTTTGCATCCGGTCTGCAGCGACTCTACCGGGAAAGACTTGCAACTGCAGCAACAACCGATACCGACCACCCACCACTTTAATGAAGTCGACCCTAAACCCCTAAACCCTAAAATTTAAAGTCCGGTCGAATCATTCGGGCTTTTCGAGCCTTGGAGGGATCTTAGGCTTTACCTATATTCTCCATTGTAGTTCCTTTTCGGGGTTACCTTTTAGGATCCTATCTATAAGATTGGCTAAACCCAAAACAGGAACTGCCAAGGAGGCTTTAGGTACGGTTCGGAGGCTCGTCCAAACTCACAGTTAGCAGATCTCAGGCAAGACTTCCAGCCTCTTCCAGTACCTCGATCGCCAGGGACTGGGTGCCGCTTCGCTTGCAACCAATCGAGGATCTTTATAGCTCAACTGAATGCTTCAAAGAAGTAAACATCCACAACTTGTGGATAGATAACAGGCAGATACAGAAGCACAAAAACACACATAAAGTTTACAAGCTAACAGACGAGCCGAGCGAGCAACAAAGGTGGATCGATCTAGCTAATGCATCTGTTTATCTACAACCCTGAGATCAGTAGCCTCAGATTTGGAATCTACCTGCACTCTCCACTGTAGTTCCTCTTTATGGTTTAACCGAGTTGTTTTCGAGGGCCTATAAGGTAACCCCCAAAAAAGGAACGACAATGGAGACCATAGGTAGGCCGAATGGCTGATGCCTTGAAGAGGGCCTGGGAGGCGACCAGCAGCAGCAGCGCAGATGCTCGATCGATAAGCCCCTCCTCCCCTAGGGCTCCAAATACCCCAAAGTAGGTATTGATCGCCCAAAGTAGCTATTCTTTACAGACTTTACGTAGAACCCAAAGTAGGTACTGTTTGTATAAGTGGAGCCCTAGGGCTGACTGGAGGTTCATGGGACTTAGGAAGTACAGTCATAACGTAATCTAATGGGTTCAGAAGTAAATATAAGTATAGCTACCTTGCTCATAACCCCACGTAGTTTTTAAGTCATATGAACCGTTAAGTATGTTTCGTGGTATGTTCAGGGAGCCATACTTGATAGGGAAATGCGTTAGGTTGTTGGGGTGATGGTCTTCGAAAAGCTGGTTTGGAGTTTATGCACTGTCTCTGCGCATTCCACCTTTGTCTCAGCAAAGTCGATTCTTGCCCTTAAAACACGCTTGCAGCTAACCACAACAGGCTGAAGCAAAGAGTTTACTGATGTACCCGAAGCCATACAACCTACACTCAATGTGGCCCCAAAACCCTAAACCCTACACCCACAGAATTGTGGCCCCGTTTCAATCTCCAGCTCCAAAACCTAACAACGGGCCCAGATCTTGACGGTACATAGTCTGGCGTTCCTCGACCGCTGGCACCTGCCACCGTACCTGCCACATGGCCTGTTCACAGACTCTGCTCACTCTCTCTATTCTGCAATTTTCTTCCAACTTGTTCTGTTTCTACTACGACTATACTGCTAATGACGTTTTCTGTCCGTTTTCGTAGATACTACTCCTCCTCCCGCTCCCGCTCCTCCCTCTCCTCCTCCTGCGTCTCCTACTCCTACTACTCATACTACTCGTACCACTCCAACCACTACTACTACTACTACTACTACTACTACTAATATTATTATTACTACTACTACTACTACTACTGCTAATACTCCTACTACTACTTCCACTGTTTTTTTTGCTACAGCACTACAACTAACGATGCGCTACGAGGAGCACTGCTGCCGGTGCTACTTACTGCTGCTAGTGCCACTATCACCAGAAGCGGCAACCACTACCACGAACAGCCATGCCGCTGAGATACTGCTACGACGACGTTTGCTACATGCGAGCTCCAGGGGCTTTCAGATCATTCGAACACCCGAAGGGTGATGTAGACGACGACATAAAAATAAAAAGTCCCATCGTGTGATGGGAAAACGTCCGGAAGCGTGCAGTGAAAGGAGGGAAGCATTGGACTCCAGTTTCTGGGCCCGTTTCTTGTAAGCGTCACGGCCTGCCTTCAGCTGCCGTCCCTCACGCTGCCAATCTTCAAGCTGACCGACATGTGGTTGGCCATCAACCCATCGGTACTCACGGAGAACTGGCTCGACCCGCACAGCCGCGTTGGGGCTACACGGTCAGAGCTGCAAATTCCGCGCAACAGCTGTCTGCACAATGCTTGCTAACTCATTTCTGACGACATCTGCTGGCGGCACGTGTGCAATTAAGACAAGGTGGCAGGTGCTCTCTCTGCAAAACCAGCCAGACTACAAGCCCTTTATAAGTCACAGACAAACTGGTCCGGAGGCGCAGTGAGAGGAGGGAAGCATTGGACTCCAGTTTCTGGGCCCGTTTCTTGTAAGCGTCACGGCCTGCCTTCAGCCGCCTTCCCTCACGCTGCCAATCTTCAAGCTGACCGACATGTGGTTGACCATCAACCCATCGGTACTCACGGAGAACTGGCTTGACCCGCACAGCCGCGTTGGGGCTACACGGTCAGAGCTGTAAATTCCGCGCAACAGCTGTCTGCACAATACTTGCTAACTCATTTCTGACGACATCTGCTGGCGGCACGTGTGCAATTAAGACAAGGTGGCAGGTGGCAGGTGCTCTCTCTGCCAAAAACAGCCAGACTACAGGCCCTTTATAAGTCACAGACAGAATGGTCCGTGCCGGTGAAACATGTCCCAGGTTCGAGTCACAGCAACGAAACATCCGGAAACGACATGAACACCCGCGCGGACAACTGCAAATGGGCATATGGTGTGCATTGATGCAAAGATGCCAGAATGGCTTCGGGCAAAACATTAAAAACCCCAATGACATCCCAATGCCAAGGCCGTCGGCCGATAGGCGCAGGGGAGGGAAAGTGGGGGTCTTCTAAACAATGCTGCCCGGGCTGGACACATCTGTGCTAGCCTCCGCCCAGCTCTTCTCCGACATTTCCTGATCAAAGCAAGTGGAAACCTTTTAATGTCCATTAACATAACAACCTTATGACTTAGACTGCGGATTTGGGGGGGTCTAACATAATGATGACAAGAATGAATCGGCAACTCAAGGAACAGTGATTGCCACAAGCAGCCCTGGCTCCTTGTCAACTTTCAGCAGCATCGGTTGGCCGCAGTTCTTGGGAAGTTGGCTGGGCAGCGCCCTCTTCTCCAGCAAGCTCGGATTCTGCTCGATGGCCGCCAGGAACTTGTTGAGCCTCTGTGTGCCACAACTTGACAACTCATCAAGAGGTTTAGGGTTTGGGGTCGCTTGCGCAATCCCCCAAAGACTTACATCAGTAAACTCCAACCAGCCTGAGATGTGCATCTTTCGGCTGCAGCACGCGACCGTCCGCATGCGAATGGATAGATAAGAAGAATAAGATAGAAAGCGTATATAGACAGAGACAGGGATGTAGCTCCAGAAAGAGCTAGCAGCAAGCATCTGGCAGATAGCACATAGCAGGTAGTGGATAGCAGATAGAGATGCAAATACAGACAGATATGAACGTAGACATAGATACAGATATGAGCAGTACAGAAAGATAAGAGACATAATAACGATAGAGACAGAAATACAGATAGACGTATGGATGTATGATAACACGTACATGTAGCTACATAAAGATATGAACACACACACACAGATACATCTTTATGTACTTATGTATGTATGTATGTATGTATGTATGCATGTATGTATGTATGTATCTATGTATGTATGTATGTATGTGCCTATGTTCCTCTGTGTGTGTATGCATGTATGTGTGTATGCAGGTATGTATGTA
>CAJNJA010081419.1:6474-20882 GCA_905231915.1 Symbiodinium necroappetens | reverse complement strand
GGCAGCCCTGCATCATATATTCCTTATATTGGGTAATGCAGGATTTACATCATCAACCGTAGTGATTACAATTTGGCCGCAAAGAGGTGTTTATAGCAGGACCCTTAAGACACAAACAGTCGGTCTAGGTGCATGGAGCCGTTGGCTCGTAGGGGATTCTTCTAGGGTTTGGGGTTTGGACTTCACGGGCATCGGGGTTGGACTTGGCCTTTATGGTGTCATGGTCTTGGATTTCCGAGTTGGGGTTTAGGGTTTAGGGATTTCCGGGTTGGGGTTTAGGGTTTCGGGATTTCCGGGTTGGGGTTAAGGTCCAGGTAGCTTTCCAATCAGGCTCCCTTTTCGATCCCCAGACTCCTGAATGCCTCACTCGAGGAAGAAGGACCCTCTAAACCCTAAGCCCTAAACCCTGAACCCTGAACCCCTAAACCCCAAACCCCTAAACCCTAAACCGTCAAAGAGTCAAAGGGGGCTAAGGTGTAAAGAGCTACCCACATGTGTGGTTAATAAAGGGGCCTTAATAATAGAATAAGGATTTTGGGGCCCATTATGCTATAATCATAATAAGGAGCCCCCAAAATAGTATTGGTAGTTATTTAGGCCCCTACAGTAATGGGCTGTTAGCCTCTAGGTCTGGCTTTGAAGGATCTTACGCCTTGCAGGGTATAGGGGTTTAGGGTTTTTAGGGGTTTAGAGGTTTAGGCTTTAGGGGCTTAGGGGTTACAGGGTTTGGGTTTAGGGAGTTTAGGGTTTATCGGTTTTCAAACGTTACCTTAACCCCAAATAGCCTACCTTTTGAAGGACTTCTATAACGAAATCAAAACAAGGAACCCTAAAAAGGTAGGTTCCGTAGGGTCCAGGTAGGTTTTGCAAATATTTCGTAAGGTTCGGGGGTGAGGCAGGTGCGTCAGGGTCAGGGAGCTTTTCTGCCATATGGGGGCACTACGAAATCATCCCGATCCCTGTGGTTCCTCTTTATCATGACACTGGGACATACCCCTAAGCCTTAAACGAAAAACATCGAACACCCTTGGATCCCTCAACCCGAAATCCGAATTCTGAAATTGGGGTTTAGGGTGTAGGGCTTGAGGTGACCACCAGAATACTTCGTCCATCCGCTTTTTCCCTGCAGCCCAGGTGCTGCGCGGCCCGCGCCTCTTTGGCAGCACTCCGCGCAGCCTTCGAAGCTGTAGGGTTTAGGGCTTGGGGTTTATAATATAGTATTTCGTGGGTGCCCAAGACAGGCTAACCTCTTCAACTTATAGGATTGTATAAGCCCCGGAGGGTATACAGGCTGCCCTCACCCAGATTTCAGGACTTCAGGAGTCTAGGGCTGTTTAGGGGTTTCCAAGGCTTTCGGGTAGTTTGGGAGACGAGAAACTCTGGTTCAACCTGCTTTGCAAAGGCTAAGGAAGCAGCTTTCACACCTTTCCATCGACGGTTGAGAGACCAACTTATAGGCTGATTTGAGAACCTAGCCAAGAAGCTCCATTCTGTACTCAACCTCTTGTCCCCAAAGCTACAACAGGACGTTGCTCGAGATGTCGCAGCTACCTGACTGCTAACGAGGAGAAGGGGACCCCTTTACAGTAGAAGCCCAAGAGTTGGAAGCCCAACAGCCTCAATCCTCAATAGAAATGTATAGGTAATTCCTATTCTTTGTCCTTAGTCCTGTTTCCAACTTTTTGGGTTTACTGTAGCCCTAAGGCGTAGGGTTCAGGGTTTAGTCGGCGCCGTCGTTGCTTTCAGTACTATTCTTGGGCATCTTATGTTGCATTTGTATATGGGCAGTATAGTGACTATGCGATGATCCTACTTGAACCTGCAGACCCAGCTTTTGGGGCCGTTCAGTGTGATTTCCTTTCTTTGTTCAGGGCCCCTACAATCATAAGTAGGCTTTCCAGTGTCAAGTCAAGTTAAGCCCCACCTGCACCCCCCAAAAGCTGATTTTTTGATGAATCTGAACCTCCCCTACATGATCCCCTCAGGCTCGTGTGCTAAACGTACTTTCAGAAACCCTAAACAACCCCCAAGCCCTTCCTTAACCTACCAAGGCCTACTTTTTTGTGTGGGTTCTTATTGTAAGCCCTAATATGGAATTTCTGGGGACCCTACAAAACTTTAGGTTTTGGTAGGTTAAGGTAAACCCCAAAGAACCTAAACCCCAAACCCTAAACCCCCAAAACCCTAAACCGTACTTTCAGAAGCCCTAAACCCCAAAGAACCGCAAACCCTAAACCCCCAAACCCTAAACCCCAAAGAACCGCAAACCATAAAGCCTGGATCCGACACTTAGCTGCCCAGTACCCTGGCCCAAAAAAGTTTAAACGTTTCTTTTAGTAGGGGGTTTAATATACCAGAAAAGCTTAAAGTGCACCTATTTGGCTCCAAAACCCAAAACCCTAAACACCCTAAACCCAAACCCTAAATCCTAAACCCGAATTACATATTGGGCTCCTTAGGACAAAACCCAAGGGCAGCTTCCGACGCGACCAGGCCTCTGCCGCAGCCACCGCTGAGTTTCGTCCGCCTGGCTGGCGTAGCTGCTGAGTTCATAAGCGCAGAATATGTACACTTTCAGTTCTATAACTATAACACTTTTTTGGGAGAGTATGATCCCTTATAAGGGACCATATAATCCCAAAAAGTTTAAAGTGAAGCAATTCAGCTAATAGGCTGGTTACGGTTTAGGGTCGAGGGGTTTTGGGGTTTCGAGGTTCAGGGTTTAGGAGTTTAGGGGTTTAGGGCTTAGGGTTTTGTTTGGGGTTTAGGGTTTAGGAGTTTAGGGGTTTAGGGTTTAGGGGTTTAGGGGTTTAGGGGTTTAGGGTTTAGGTTGCTCCGCTGCAACAAAACGGGTAAGGAGCCATGTGGGTCACGTTCGGACTGCTTTGTTTTGATGTGCAAGGTGCGTCGTAACCGGCTGCGGATTGGCGTCGACCGTCAGCAACCATAACAGATTGCACAAACACCAGACTGGTCGTAAATGTGCGTGTGTGTGTGTGTATCTGTGTATCTTATGTGCGTATATATATATACATACACACACACAGCATGTATCACTACATAGTTGTACATATTCATATACAACTATAGACATGGTATATTCAACTGTATAACAATACAAGATACATATGCTGTACACACACACATCCGCATGTTCATAAACTCAGATATCAAAGCCGACAACTGGCAACCACAGTTCTTCAGCCCAATGAAGCTCTCCAGCTAGCCCTCTCCGAAGCTCCAGCAGCGAAGTACCTATAGTCCCCATTGTAGTTCCGTTTGTGGGCTGCCTTATAACATCTTTAATATATAATTGGTTAAACCAAAACAAGGAACTACAATGGAGACTACAGGTACCCCTAAAAACCCAAATCCCCAAGGCTCAAAGCCCAAACAGCCAGGGTTGATGTAACTTAGGCCTCAGGGTTGAGGGCTTTCGGGTTCCATTAGGGGTTACCGCGCCCTTAGCCTTCAATCCTCCCTCCTTAGTCCTTATAACACCCTCAACCCTATAAGCCTTAACGAAGATCACAAGCTCCTCGACCGAAAAGCCCGCAACGCCCTAAACCCTGAACCCTAAACCCTAAACCCAACCAAGGCCTAAGCATCCCCGTAACATCCAGCTTACCAGGACTTCCCGACATGACATCGTGTAGGTAAGTAGTATTAGGAGCCCTCCGAAAATCCTGACACGGTTCCCTTAAGGTTTCTCGTTTGATGACATTATAGGGGTACTGATCTAAACTCGGGTCCCTCTTTAGGTCCCCCATATAGTGCGGCACCCTTATAAAGAGGACCCTAAAACGGACCCTAATTTAGAGAACTACTCATAACATAACCGAAAAAACGAATCTAAGTATAAAGGCCCCAGTATTGAGCCCTAATAAAGCCCTTATTCAAAACTTCGAAGTGTAAAGGCCCCAGTATTAAGCCCCAAAAAAGGCCGATCTTCAAGACGCTCAACCCCTCCGAAACCTGCAGCAGCCTTTAGAGTTCAGGGTTTAGGGGTTTAGAGTTTAGGGGTTTAGGGGTTTAGGGGTTTAGGGTTTAGGGGTTTTAGAGTTTAGGGTTTAGGGGTTTAGGGTTTAAGGACTAGGTTGGTTTGGGATTCAGGGTTTAGGGATTAGTAGTGGGTTCTAAAGGTGTCGACAGCGGTAAGTCTAGATTTGGCTAATAATGCTTGTTTATGTTAAATGCTTGGGGTTTAGTGCTCAGGGCCTGGGGTTTCGGAACCTAAACCCTAGACCCTAAACCCTAGACCATTTGAGGATGTTTCGCCAGTTTGGGGTTCAGAGCCCCTAAACCCCAAACCCTAAACCCCTAAAAATTCGACCCGAATGCCTCGTGCACTCCGTGGTGTCGCGTATGGGGAGGCTAGAAACGTCGGGGGCTCCGTGGAAAGCTCCCTGTCCAAAGGCAGCTTAGGGTGGTTTAGGGTTTAGGGTAAGCTCCCCGTCCAAAGGCATTTGGGGGGGCAGAGTCCAAAATAGAGGGGCTGATGGTTTAGGGAGTTTAGGGTTTAGTGGTGGGTTTTTGATTGGCATCGGAGAATGGGGCGGCTTGTTTTTCTTTAATCAAGTTGGGTTTGGGGTGTCCCAATCTGACGCGCTTGGAAGGCACACTCATCCCTACTAGCATCCGCTTACTGACCCCCCTTGTCCACAGGCACTGCTTCTTGGAGGCTTGTGTTTTCTGCTCAGCAGAGTTCTACCTTCAAGCACAGCGAAATCTGAACCCTAAACCCACTCTAAACCCTAACCCCCATCAAGTAAACCCGAAAACCTTCACAGAAAACAAATCTTATGGCGGGAGTGAGTAGTCTGAGGCCGTTAAAGAAGTGGGGGAAGAAGTTGCGGGGAGGTTGAATCGGTTCAAACGAAAATCACTGTACCCTATGAAGTCCCCCGATCCATGAAGCCTTAATGAGTAGGATAGGTGCACTTGAGTATTCCTTTAAAGGGTTCTATGCTATACCTTAACCTACCAAAACCTACTTTATTGTAGGGTCCTTATTAATTCCATATTAGGGCCTATAATAAGAATCCACAAAGAAGTAGGTTTTGGTAGGCTAAGGTAGGGGTTGAATTACCGGCTTCATTTGTGATATGGGGGCCGCCTTAAGGCAGGTTTGGGGCTGTAGTGGCGTTGTAGGGTTGCCTTGGTACATGAACGTACTTGAGGGGGCCTTAATAGTTAGAATAAGGTTTCGGGGGTTCCTTATTATAATTATGGTATAATAGTCCCCAAATCCTATTCTAATTATTAAGGCCCCTGTATTAAACGTAAGTGCTGCCGGCCGCTCGAAGCATCGCCGTGGTGTGGGGAGCCTGCCCCCGATGACCCGGTGAACGGTCAACCCGGGGGCCGCCGCCTCCACCGGACAAAAGTCTCTGGCCAATGGTCCTGGCGTGGTAGACCTGTCCCGTGGCACACCATGGATCCGCCTTCTTTCGCAGGCAAGGTTTAGGGTTTAGGGCTTAGGGTTTAGGGTTTAGGGCTTTAGGGTTTAAGGTCACAGAGCCCATCCTCATCCAGTAAAGGCCGGAAGTTCATGCTGACCCACTTCCCTGGCCCTGCAAAAGACCGCGCACTATGCTCTTGACCACTTCCCCTAAACCCTAAACCCATCTCCAAGTCGTTGCTTCTCCTCTGGGCATTGTCGAGGTCGGACTGGAGTGCAGCATCAAGTGATGGGGTTTAGGGTTTAGGGTTTTAGGGTTTGGGGTCTGGGGTTTAGGGTGTACACACCCCCCCCAAAAAAAATCCGGCCCCTGTAGGCCCTATGTTATAATGAACCCTGTAGAACCCTCAAAGGATCATTCAACTGGACCTATCCTAATCGTAATCATAAAAGCCCCTAACCATAAACCCTAAGCCCCAAACAAAAAGTCCTAAACTTGCCCTTAACCCGACGAATATATTCTGGTCATGTTCGCTTGTGTCTGGCTTCAAGATTTGGGAGCTTTGGTTCGGGCGTGAACGACGAAAAGCACGGCACACCTGAAACTCTAGCTCCCAAGAGCCTTGAATCTCGACTCTCATGCATGAAACCTACCGGAATCCCCACCCTTGCGAGGTCCCTAGACCCTGAGCCTTAAATCATTAATCCCCTTAGTTGCTGAGTTCATAAGCACAAAAAAGTACACTCTCAGTTCCACTACACTTTCAGTTCTAGAGGGGATCATATCATGATCCCCAGAAGTTTAAAGTGTAGTAATTCAGCTACTAAGTCCCTCAACTGCCTCACAATCCCCGTAAATCCAAGAGAACCCGTAAGCCCGTAAAGCACTAAAAAGCCCAGGGCCCGAAGGACCAACCCTACACTACATGGACAGCTCTCTACATTAGGGTCCCTGTTGGGGGTCCTTTTTATAAGGGTGCAGTACTTTTTGGGATCCAAAAACGGACCCTAATTTAGAGAACTACCCTTAAAGTACCCTTATAGAAACCTTATAGAAACCCTTGTAGACCCCTTTAAGGAGCCCTAAAAGGGACCCCAATTTAGAGAACTACCCACATCCTCAGTCCGAAATCCTTGCACCCCGGAAGTCGCCTGCGTTCGATGCTGGGCACCCGGAGAGAAGGTCCCGCGGTGGCACCTGGCTATTTCAGCGATCACTGTACTTGGTAAACAACATGAATACGTATCTAGAAATCGGTGTATATATACATAACTATATATATATATATGTGTCTCTGTGTGTGTAGTAATTATATAT
Organism: Symbiodinium necroappetens; assembly: GCA_905231915.1. Taxonomy (NCBI): domain Eukaryota; class Dinophyceae; order Suessiales; family Symbiodiniaceae; genus Symbiodinium; species Symbiodinium necroappetens. The sequence continues at coordinate 14,163 of CAJNJA010081419.1, read as the reverse complement.
ATATATACATATATATATATATGTATACATACATATATATATATATATATAGATATATGCTTGCACATACATGAGGTAAGTCTACTATACTTCTCGGTACGTATAGCCCCAAAGAGTGTACCTATGACATAAAGCCTCCTTTACCTAGTCAAGATTCGCCAAGGATGCTCAAGGGCTCCACAGGATTCAAGTTGCAGGCTTGCCTTCAGCGACGAAGGCTTTCACACTGAAAGGAACCGTTGTGACGCCCTGCTATTGATACCTGCTCTGTTGTGAGCCCTGCATTCAGGACTCCCGGGGTTTCAGGCTTAAGTTGAAGGTCTGGGGTTTAGGGTTTAGGGTCGGTACCGGCATTCTGCATCGCAGTGCTTCCATGGCTACCTCTACAACTTGCATTGCTGTGACTCTAACACTGCTGGAACCCCGGGAGCCCCTCAACCTTTAATCCCAAGAAGGCGTCCAAGTGCACAACAACTATAGGTTTATAGGGTCTAGGGTTTAGGGTTCGATTAGTAATGCCATAAGTTTAGGTTTATAGGGTCTAGGGTTTAGGCTTCGATTAGTAATGCTTGGAGCATAAATGCACCCCTCCTGCTTGGGGATGTGTGCCCTCAGGGTCCATATGCTTCTGTTCTTTTCGGACCCTAACATGTATCCCAGCCCCTAAACGCTGAAGCCCTGAAGCCCTCGCCCCAGGTTGATGTTGAACCTCAAGCCCCAATGCTCGCTAACTTTTCTGTTTTGCGGTCGAAAAACGGACCGGAATGAAGTCCTAGACCCTGAACCTTACAGATCCTGATCCCTAAGAGGGCCCTGCACCCCAAAAAAGCCGATCGGAATAATTTAGGGGCCGTAATCATTAGAATAGGGCTTTGGGGCTTCCCGATTATGATTATAATATAGTAGACCCCCCCCAAACCCTATTCTAATTATTAAGGCCCCTGTATTGAACAAGTCTGGGCCGCGTGGTTCCGAGCGGAGCTCGGAGGTCATCGACTGAGATGCGGCAGCTTTTCAACAGGCCGAGTTTAGGGTTTCTATTGAAGGGGTACTGTAGTATCATAAGGTTCTATAAGAGGGTTCTTTTTTGGGCCTAGGTACTGTTATGGGGATGCCTTCCCCAAATCATATTAGTAATTCCTTACAGAAACCTTAGCTTCTACTATAGGACCCTTTGGGAGAGAGACAATGCCTTAAAAAGGAATATGGGGTTTTATAGGGTGTCACAAGGTTTACCTCAAAAGCGGACATTCTTAATCAGAATGGGGTATGGGTGCCTGTGTACAATGCACGTATATACCATTCATATAGCGACCTTCTCAATTTTGATGGCGTTCTCGGTGTGTATGTATATAAGTGTATACCACCAAGGTGAAAGTACATCAGCCGCACCATGCAGCAAGCAAGCTTAGTCAGGCGTCAACCTCGAGAAACCGCGTATGGGACAAAGCCGAGGTGGCATCAGCTAGCAAGCGAACCGACAGCATATACATACATAGCACCAAGAATACCACTACCACTACCACTACTACTGCTGCTGCTGCTGCTACTAGTAGTAGTAGTAGTAGTAGTAGTAGTAGTACTACAACTACTACTACAACTACTAGTACTTCTACGACTACGACTCCGACCAAGACTACGACTACGACTGCTGCTGCTGCTGCTGCTACTGCTGGTACTACTGCTACAAGTGCTACGACTGCTACCACTGCTATTACCGCTACCAGTGATACTACTGCTACTACCACTACTATAGTACCCCCCACGACCACGACTGCCACTGCCACTGTACCGCGACGACGACGACGACTACGACTACGACGACTAACTGCGACTACGACTAGGACTACGGCAGCTGCCACTCCTTCTACTGCTGCTGCTCCGACTAGGACTTCGAGGGATGCTTCTTGCTAAACATTATTACGTACGTGCGATTGACCAAGACTCTTGGGGCGCTGTGCCTATGTCGTTTAGGGCTTAGGGTTTAGGGGTTTAGGGTTTCGGGGTTTGGGGTTTCGGGGTTTAGGGTTTAGGATTTGGGATTATGTCAGCTTGGGGCGAATGCATCCAATTCAAGTTGTGGGGTGGTACATGTGCAGAGGGGATCAGCGTAAGCTTGAAATTGGCATTGACCCAAAACTGTGCTGCCATTCAACATCCTAGAGAGCCTTGTGGAATCCGCAGCACCCATAATAAAACCCTCGCGATTAACCGCTATAAACCACCCTTTGATGCCGCTATAAACAAACACTTAGTCAGGGAAACTGCCCAAGTAACGCCAGCAGACAGCGACCCCAAATCCTCAACACTGAAACTCTGCCTAAAAGATTTAAAAACCTATAACTCCAAACCCAAACTTCAAACCAGTCAGCTCGAATGAGATTTGAACTCTAGCCTCCTGCAATGAAAGACAGGCCCCCTCACAAACCCTGCATAGTACAGGGGCTGAAATCAACCTGACACCCGAAACCATGATTTCTCTCGCTGACTCCTTAGGTAAACCACCATGCAGGTGTCTGGGGGGTCATGTCTTTGGCTTAGAAAGTACACTAGCTGGTCTAGGCAGGGTTGTAAATTTTGAGAACATCCTTACATGGCCAAGACAACCCTTAAACCCACCAAGGCAACAACCCTAAACCCGAAGCCCTGAATGCTACGCCCAAAATGTCACACCTAAACATAACCCTAAGGCTCAAAACAGCCCAAAGGCCGTATATAGTATGTATTTGGGCCCGTATGGTATTTGGGCCCAAAAGCCTTAAGATATGAGTCCTTAGAGCCTCAGGGTAACGGAGCCAAACTCGTGAACTCCTTCGTTTGCCCAGCGGCAAGCATCCCCGGCCCGCTGTGGCGCTGCGGCCGGGCGTCCCGAAGCCTTTTGAAAGATGTGTCGGAAGTGGTTCAGGGTTAAGTTAAAGGGGGTTTAGGGTTTAGAGGGAGTTGTTCAGGGTTAAGTTAAGGGTGTCTATACGGGTTAAGTTACTGTGATGGATATAATAGGTTTAAGTGTAGGGGTTTTAAGAACGAAAACAAGGTTTTGAGGTGCATGATGCTGCTATTCTGTTTTTTGGGGAGATGCGTATGAACTTATTTGCCTTTCGAGCTTTCGGGACAAGATTGGTCTGTAGGCTACATATAGGCTTTAGGGTTTAGGTCTTAGGGCTTAGGGCTGAGTCGTAGCTTATTCTAGGGAGCTCAATAATTAGCATAGGCTTCTTTAAAAGCTCCTTAAGGGCTCTGCAAGGATTATTCTTAGGGACATTGCAGGGGTCTGGCAAAAGGAGCAAGGATAATCAACCGACGAACGCGATGGGGCGCAGTATACTCGACTTCTAACTTGAATTTCAAGGTGGTCTTGTGTACTAATTCTTCCGACCCGTATATCATACAACATGAGTACCATACGGTCGCATTTCGAGTTTATACGGTTTAGGGAGAAAATGTAAGGGCCATCTGGCAGCCGTTGAGGCTCTCAAGCTCGAGCCATGGTGCAAAGTGGAATCCACAAATATGCCATGCATGGTCTTCATATTGCTGTGGATCGCATCGGTGCCCTCTTTGAAGAGAGCGCCGTACTTCTCGAACCTCTGCACGATGTCCGTAGTCTTGAGATAACCTTCTTTCTCTGTTTGTAGCTCGCGGAATATGAACCCCAGACGAGAGGTGTAAAGCAAGAGTGGCCCGGCACACCGGCCGCGAGCCCGTGCCTGGACTTCAGTACACCCACCTCGTCAGGCCACGCACTTGTTCCTCCAAATGCTTGGCACCTTGCAGGTAATCAGAGAGTATGAAGGATACTCCCCGTCCTGCACCCCACGCTTGATAGCTTTAGCTCTCGTGCGGGCAATCCACCGGTCATTCTTCCAGTGGGCACAGACCCGTATGACATCCCTTCCTCGAATCTTGTCCAGGGCCAAGCGCATAGTGACATAGCCACTTGGCTTTGCGAAACTGGCCGAGATTCTTCGATCCGAGGACGAGACGTCCGGAGTGAGGAAACCCGCGAACGTGACGCTCTGGCTCCAAACCCTGAAAACTTCAACACCAAGGCTGTAATCCCCAGAAACGCCACACACCCGAGGCCCCAAACCCTAAACCCCCTCCTGAAAGCTTGAGGGCAACCTTATCGAAATCTGTCAAAGCCCGTGTGCGTCCATAAATGAACTTATCCAATATCCTATAGGGGGAACTGATTGGATTCATATCCCAAAAAGGCTTCAGAGTTACTTACTCGACAAAATAATGTCAACGACTCCCTTCCCTAGCTTAGCTGCCCAGTACCCTGGCCCAAAAAAGTTTAAACTTTTCTTTTAGTAGGGGTTTAATATACTAAAAAAGCTTAAAGTTTACCTATTGGGCTCCTAAGATCTCGGTCAGCAGATCTTCAAGAATATCACCATCGCTGGCCAATCCATCTCCCGCTGGCTTATCGTGAGCAACCCGATCGCTGTGAAACTAGAGCTCAAATTCTCAACCCTGCAGCCGTGCGGCGGTGGGGGCGGCGGGGGCGCTGCAGCCAAAGCCGAAGCCGACTCCGGCGAGCGCCAACCCGGTGCTTTTTGCGCCTGTGGGGATTTTGTGGTTCTTGGAGGGCTTTGGGGGTATGTATACCAGTCTTGCTATAGTAAGAAATCCTAAGGAATAGCGTTGTTCAGCCCAGAATGTAGAAAGTTCAAGGTTTAGGGTTGTGGTCTCTGGAGGTGCACTTATGTGTTTCCGATTTATCTCCTTGTCATAAACCTTACCAATTACCACAACAAGAAGGTATAGAAATGCTGCTGCGTGACCTTTCCCCTGAGCCTTATATCCCTCAGGCCGTAAACCACTTAAACCCTCTCAAAACTCTGAACACTAAATTCCCAAACCCAAACCCCCCAACTTTAAACCGTAGAATTCCAAGCCCGAAACTCTGAAACCCTAAAACCAAAACCTTCTAAATAACACCCTAAACCCGACATCCTGAATTCCTACAATCCGTAAAAAGCCAAAATCCTCAGAACGACAATGGCTTGACAGCACTCCGGGGCCTATCTACCCCAGCAAGACGTGACGTCTGTTAACAGCTGGATTAGTTTGTAACTCGTAACTGTGAAGTCGTGTTGGTGAGGCTATAGGGAGAAAGAAAGCAGTTGGGAATTCAGCATCAAAAAGAAGTTCATTGCAGCTTTGGCCGCGCTTATAGTAAGGCAGACGAAGCCCAGACCAAGGCGAACCACACCAAGCCTTGAACTGTAAACACCAGCCTTCGAAATACTTAAGATGGGATCCTGAGCCGAGATTCGACAGCCCGGGGTTTACAGTTTAGGCTGCATCGCGAGAAAGATTCGAATCGGCTTGAAAGGCTCAGGAACTTGTCACGATGTTTCAAGGGGTGCCACATGCATTGACCGCACCTCAAGATCAAGGTAGCAGTTTGGGATAATTTGTGGAACAGAGACACCGAGACCCTGAGCAGAAACTGGCGCATTCAGTCATCAGATCGCATGCCGCATCCCACCAAGCCTACAACCCGCATTCTAACTCGATGGAACATCTTGAGCCGGCAGCGAAGGCGGCCATGCGTAATCTCTAGCTCGTTGCGCCTGTCACTTGCAAGTTGCGGATCGCCAAGAAGGTAACTGGCTGACGGACGTCTTTTCTCCAAAGTAAGAATGCATGTTCGATTAGGTAGAACCTGGACTCCGGATGTGAGATACCTCCATACCGATGTATCAACTTCCGCGAGTCTCTCTAACCTTTGTTCAAATTCACCAATCACCCTGAAACATGCTTCGCCTAATCTAAGTTCCATGCGAAAACCCTGAACACGCCCAAACCATGCTCAACCTGTTTGTCTCAGGGATCCTAGTCGAGCATTGCAGGTGGCCGGCGGCTATATCATCCATGCCTTTACAACGGCATTAAACAGAAAAGTGGGTGCTTGAATAAACTTCACGCCCCTGAGAGGACCGCCCCAAGTGCCCTTTCATAGACCTGCCCCGGTCCCTGATAGTGGATATTTGGAGTACACTAGAGGGTAGTTGGGTGGTCCAAGCATCCAGAGCTGGATTGGGGTCATTCTAGCTAAAGACCCTAAACCCTTAACCCCAGACAACAAGCCGTAAACCCTAAACCCCAGACAATAAACCCTAAACCCTTAACTCCAGACGATAAACCCTAAACCCAAGAAGTCTTTAGGCTTCTAGGGTGTTTAGATTTGATCAGACGGGGTCCGGCTTTGTTCGCTCAGGGGATGAGAACAAGGTTTAGGGTTTATCCTAGGTACTGCTATGGGGCATACCTTCCCACATCATTACGGTAATTCGAACCTACTATACCAAACTCCCTACATTCTATCACATAGGCACAATCCTCAGCCTCTGGAAGAGCAGCGTTCAGCCGCCGTGGTGGCGGTGCCATGGGGTCGCCTGGTGCAGTGTTGTTTTTTCATTTCGACAGGGCGTTGAGGTTTCAATTAGAAGGTTTCAATCAGAAGACTTGAATAAGGGCTTTTTCACAGTGTAAGGCCTCAGAGATTGTTACAAAAGATGGCTTAGGCAGGCTGGCAGAACGAACGAACTATACATCCGTGCCGTGGCAACTTCGACTGAGCGCTTTTTTAATCAGAATCCCCATGACCTCTGTACTGAACTCGGCCGTGAGGTACCCCTATTCTGGAAATGCCCCATTGCGGGTCAGCTCTGGCAGCTCCTGGGGTGTGGAGGGCCAGGGGGTGCGTGGGTGGCGGCGCATCCTTCGTCAAGCGTTCCCAGAGACTCCATTTTCCCTTAATTGAGGAATATACCGTAAATCTTATTAGGGTTCCTATTACAATTCAAGGCATATTCCTTAATTAAGGGATATTGGAGTCTCTGGGTTCTTGCTTGCTCCTAGCGACAGAACTCGAGTGGCCCAGGAGGCTAAAGCTGCCCGCTTTAGGCTGTTGGACTTCGTGAGCCCGAGACCATAATCACGACTACACTGCTCGATAGGAACTGTCTAAACAAAACTATCCATTTTTGTGTTTAAGACGTAATGCATTCCATGGGGGTTCTTAGTTCGAAACCTGGAGGGGGTTTGTTGAAGGAGTTCACTTCAGGACATCGAAGTAAATGCTCGCAAAGCACCGGAGAGCGGAGGATGATCGAGATCTCTCTCTCTCTCTCTCTCTCTCTCTGTCCATCTCTCTAATCGCTCAAAGTTTAGTGTTTTCAGCGAAAGACAGTATGCGTAAGGTTTTCATACGGTTTTCACACAAGAATCATAGCGGTTCCATACGCGCTTCTGCAGAGCAGCAAGTCCTTCGAAACGTCATAGCCCCACACCCGTGAAATGGCTAGTTCTCTACATGAGGGCCCCTTTTAGGGTCCCACTTGTTATAAGAGTGCCGTGCTATTTGGGGGAGCGAAAACGGCATTCTAATCTAGAGAACTACCCATATCCCAAATTTCAAACTCATTGACCCTACGTGTGGTTCCAGTTAGCTGCGGGTTTCAAACCGGGTTTAAAGCTCGTACCACTAGCGTGTTGGAACCTTTACTTTTCAGGGCGTTGGGGCTAGGCTCAGATAAATAAGTAAGCAAGAAACAAAGAAAGAAAGTATGTATGTATATGTATATATCAGAACAAAGTCTATATATATATATGTATATACATACATACGAGTATTAAGTATGTATGTATACATACATACAAACACATACACATACA
>CAJNJA010081408.1:0-20886 GCA_905231915.1 Symbiodinium necroappetens | reverse complement strand
GGGCTTCTGGGGTTAATAGGGTATTACCCTGAGGCTCCGAGGCCTCGTATATCATGGACTTGGCTAAGTCATCAAAAAAGTAAGGACTCGTCCTGAGTGCTCAAAAAAGTACGGACTCGCTGAATTGATGAAATTCAGATGGCAACTTAAAGCGACCTTATCTTTAACCAAGCATAGCAAATCACAGGACCGGGTCGCTGAATAGCTGGCCAAGTGCACAGTTTGACAGCACTTCGTGTGCGCGTGTGTTGCAAAAATATTCTATAGCCCCGATATACGGTAGCGTCAAATGAAAATATTCATTTCGCGCTACTGAATTGGCACGGGGAATATATGAATATATATATATATATATACATATATCATATATATATATACATATATATATATATGCAGATTAGGGTTTTAGGGCTTTAGGGTTTTAGGGTTTTAGGGTTTATAGGGTTTTATAGGGCGTGCATGCAAGGATAATTCTGTTCGAACTCGCGCTACACTTCGCGTTTCATGCGGGTACTTCAAGGGTCCGGGAGTTTAGGCTTAAAGCAGGGGTCTGACAGATAATTTGAAGCGGAGTCGTTGAGGTTTTGCATATTCTAGGACATCGGGCTAGGCTTCGGGTTTTGGGGTTTAGGGCTATACGTGTGTACTAATTTAGAATATTTCATCAGGGTTTAGGGTTTAGGGTTTCGGATCCAGTCGATTCGAATGCCACAGGATCAGTGCCATAAGCTTTAAGCTGCACGGTTTAATAAGTTTTACACTTTCAGCCTCCGGGTTTAGGGCTTGGGCGGTTGGCTTTCGGATTTAGGGTTTGTTCGCTTTAGGTGTTCGGGCTGCTAGAATGCTAGGGTTCTCTGGGTTGGCTTTTTGGCTTTATTTTGGTTTGGGGATTCGTAAGGGATTTGGGAGGATTGGTGTGAGACCACTGCAGTTCCTTATCGTGGGTTTTTATAAAGTTACTGGAAGTTGGGGTTTAGTGTTCAGCCCCACGATCTAAATCCACAGGGTAGACTGCAACCCAAACCGCCAAAAACCCTGAACCACTACTACGGCGGTGCAAAGCCGTACTCGTTGCTTTATCTAGGGTTTCGGGTTTTCGGGTAAGGGGGCCTCTATATTGGATTTCCTCGAATTAGAAGTCCCGAATCCTCCAAATCCGAAATCCGAAACCTTGAGCTAATATTAATTAGATACTGAAACCTACACCCGTCGAACGAAGCACACATTCCCTTGAAACAACAAACCCTCGCAGTCCTGGGCTGGAAGCTTGGAAGGGTTGGGGTTACAGAAATAGATCTTGCACTGCAGCTCGGTTACTAGATGCAGTATAGATAGTGCACTGGAGGGAGGATTAGGATTCCATGCATGAATGCTGAAATCTTCGGACTTTACGAAGTCAGGATTTGGATCTTGCACTTTTGCGCTCAGTTGGCGACACAATTCCAGGGATCGCCGTTCCGAAACAGGGCATCTAGCATAGGAAGCTTATGATCTAGATTAGGGTTCCGGGTTCCTGATCAGAGACATCCGGGTGCTTAAGGGTTTTGGTTTATCGGGGTCGGCTCTTTCGGCGATGCCGGCTTCTGCGGCTGCACTACGATAGCAAAACTCGCGATCTTTGCGAACGCCGCTTGCTCTGAAACTGGTTTGGGCGCCAAATGCGCTTGGATTTCAGGGATGCAACATCGTGTCGTAGCCTGACCACGAGATTAAGCATATTTGTTGGAGGGAACGTTTACCAACTCTAACAAAACCGTATACCCTAAATCCCTAAACCCCGAAACCCTAAACACCGAATCCCTAAACCCTAAACCCCTAAAGCCCTAAACCTTAACAAAATTTGGTTGCTCCAGTTCTGCCAGGGCACGTGATGTACCACTTTTCCAACCAGGAGTCTTCTAGGTTGTCGGGCTTGCACTGTTGTGCAATGCCTTGGCTCGGAACTCTATGTACTTTGCCGGCTTTAGGGTTTGGGTTTAGGGTTTAGGGTTTAGGGTTAGGGCTTTTGGGGCCTTTTCAGGATTTTGTGGCTCAGGGGTTTTGGGGTTTTGAGGCTTAGGTCTATATTTCTTGCAACCACCACTGGTTCACCTTGCCCCATGCTAGACTCGACTAAACATTAACTTGGACCAATTTGAAGCTAAATCATGCCTAGGTTCGCTTCGCGTATTGCATCGCTCCTTCATCCCTGTAGGTGTGATAAAACCTACAATTGTACAATTCGGCCCGCATAGAGCGTGCCAAGTGGTGGTACAGATGGTGCTTCGGCCGTAGCTGCCACGCCATCCTGGGCAGCAGGTGTTCTCTTGGGGTGGTTTGGGGGCTGCACATCGATACGAACACACCCTGGCGACCTCGAAACTTAGACGGGTTCTCGTGGTTGTCGCCTGCGAGCTTCGCCAGTTGCAGATAGCAGCGCAAATGGGTCAGTGTCCATTCGTGGAGGCTGTCGGCTTCCTCACATCGGAACAACTTGAACGAATATACACTATACACATACGTACTACCACGAAACAAAAATGGGGATGCTGTGCCATTGGGAAGGATCCGACTGACTGAGGTACCTTCCACACTTCTCTAGGTCGCAGTACCAGGCATGCAAGGCATATACACAGTTGTAGGTGAGCGAGATGCGCTCTGTGGGATGTTTCTGGAAGGCTTTGCTGCATTCGTCCGCCAGCCAGCTTGTGATGACTCTGGAGTTGTATGCCTGAGTTTCTTTTCGACTAGCATCATGAGCAGAAGGTTTAGCGTAGTAGCATCATGAGCATCCAGCCCCAGTGAGTAGGTGACAAAATTGAAACTTATACAAGTGGTACCAAGATGCTTTGGTGGCAAAGTAGCAATACTCGTCTCCAGACGTGATATACATCCAGCTTTTAAACGGTGGTTGCGAGCACTGAATCTTGTGTTTCCTGGTAAACTCTTTGAAGGAAATAAACGCATGTCTCAACTTCGTCGCCTTGTCGTTGCCGGGGAACCACCCCAGTTTGAAGAGCTCAAAGAAAACCCCACCATGGCAAAAAAGGGCGATACCCAGGTTGATTGCATGGACAGAACAAAACCTGATAAAGTCGTAGTGGAATTTTGCGGTGTAGATCAAGGAGTTGATCGGTTCATTGATCTGTTCTGATAAAAACTGAGCATGGCTCCTGGTTGTTGTCGCCCATGCCGGCTGCTGTGAAAAGTCTGTATACGGAAATTGTGGATTGGTTTTCGAGGCCCTGCAGCAGTGGCATATGTCGTTGCAAGCCCAATGGCTTACCAGTTTGAATGCCCGAGCATGATGTTTCCAATCGCCGCGCAATTCCACGAGTCTAAATTTGTAGCCCTGGTACATAGGATCCCCAGGCTTCATGTCGGGCCCCAAGCTTCGCAAGTCATTTCCCCCCAAATTCTTGGATGGGAAAACTCCCGTATACATACAGTTAATACTCCAGGCAATGTAATCAAACACTGGGCCGATTGTATCATAGCTAAATAACCTTTCGGAGCGGATGGCGAAGATCGGGAAGCGACTGCCAAAAACAGACTTGGAACCCTCGTAAAGTGGGAAACCTTGCATCTAGCCAGATTCTCGATTAAGTTTACCTGACAACACAACCTTAACATATAATAGCTATTCCTACGAACCCAACCAAAGAAATATGCACACATCCTGCAAAGCGGCTGATGTAAAGCACCAAGATTTGCTCCTTCGTGATGCTGTACTCCGCCTCATCCCCATAGAGGGCCAACGGCACGAAACCCTTTGGGTCGAACCCTTCCATCCAAGGAGCCTTCACTCTCTGGAAATGCAGCCAGAAGCGCTCGCAGGCAGGTCGGTCGATGGTAATCTTGTTCGTCCGAAGCAAGTAATGCGTCAGTAAATGCGGAGCGATGACTGGAAAGTTCATTTGGGTTGTCTCGTCGCACTTATTCTTGGGATCCGGTCGGGCTCGCACTGTCAGGCTGATGCTGTCCACTGGTTCCAGAGCCTCACTGATTACATGACCCATTGATGCAAAGGCTTTCGATTACTAGGTTTCGACATTATACATTATAATGCCAACCCAGAGAAAAGCTATAGCTAAGAGAGGTCGAGAGGCGGATCCCCCTATTGTCTTGTGCACACTGCCGTGGCCACGCACATCCCGCCACATGTTTTGCTGGCAAGCACCCCTAGCACCACATGCCGCGAGGCTTTCAACGGAGACCGGCGTCGCGGAGCCGAACTCCTGATGCACAGATCAGTTAAATGGGTCTTGCTCGGTTTTCTCGTTTATGGATTGTAGCGTCGCTTTGGGGGCTACCGTAGGTTTAGGGTTTGGGTTTCGGGATTCGGAGATAGGTTTAATTAAGGACGATACGAGGAATAGAAATTTGGCTTGGGCTCCTTTATTTGTCGGGCGGCTTGAGTCGAGATTGCTACTGGGCCCCATACATAAACGAATCATTGTCAGCTTCAAACTTCAGAGCGTGCTGCCAGACTCGGAACAGTCCGATGTAGGAGTCTGAGCCACTCCGAACTTCGAAACAACACCAGGGATCCCTTGAACCCGAAAATCAAAATGACCTTAATGATTGAAGCCGATCGAAGTAATTGCCGAGTATCTATTGACACGCAGTCAGCCAGCTCTTGAGCAGTGGAGGCACTCCATTCCTTCTGTTTCGCTTGGGGTTTTGCTCTCAGGTTTAGGTGGGTTTGGGAAGTTAAATTATATAGCTACGTATAGAACTGGGACAAGCTAGTAACAAGCTTCTCGTGGATGACGCTTTCGCAACTCGGACACGGCCACAAGTCTCTAGGGTTGTGTGTTTGGGGTCGCAAGTGTCTATCGATTTACAGCACCTTTGGTTCCACAAGAATATAAGACTAGGGGATTGGGTGCTTTTCCGAGCTTTGGACTTTGGGGGGTTTTGGGCTTTGGGTTCCATGATCAGTGGTTTTGGAGCGTAGTTGGTCCGTTTTGGGTGTTGGGTTTTCGGAGTTTTGGTGGCTTTTGAAATTTTGGGCTTGGGGTTTCACGTGTTTTGGGGGTTGGAGAGTTTGGGGCTTCGGTTTTTAAGGTTATGGGGGTTTTGGAGAGTTTGGGGCTTTGGGTTTTGGGGCTTTAGTGCTCTTGGGAGTATTTTGGATTTTGAATTTTGGGGCTGTCGGATTTTTTTTTAGGAGCTTGGGGCTTTGGAGGGTTTGGGCTTGGGGTGTTGAGGGTTGTTACGGAGTTTTGGGCTCTGGGGGATTTGGTCTTGAAATGGGTATCACAAAGCAGCTTTGGGCTTGAGGGGCTTCGTGGTTTTGGGAGATTTGGGATGAATTTGGGATTATATCTTATAATGGGATTGTTTAGGGACTTTGGGGCTTTGGGGGTTCGGGCTTTGGGTGTTCACGGTTTTCGGGGTTTAGGGAATTTTCGGCTTTGGGGTTTTATAAATTAGGCAGCACTAGAAACTGGTGTTCGAGCAAGTTGCACCTGCACCGATTCCGGCCAGCAAGCGCTCGCGAATCACGCCGGGCACCCCTGCGTAGCGAGGTCCAGTTCGAAAGCTTGAGTTGCATACTTTAATGCTTCGAAATCCAGCACTCAAACATACGGAGTCTCAGCAACTTTTCCTCGATTCATGGGCCCAAGCGATGCTCGGTGATGCCGGCCAGCCAGTCTTAAAAATGCTCCGGACACAAAACTCGACACACCACACAGACTGCTCATGATGCTCTGGCCCGCGTGCTCCCCTTTAAAGTGCCTAGTTTGATGGCTGTTAAGGTTCCCAGGCTTTCGAAAGTAGTCGAATGTTGCACTGGCAGGTTCTAGAGAGCCTCTGCAGTCACAGGTGCGCTAACCCCACCGGAGGCTATCCTAAAGAGCTGCCATCTTAGGCAGCGGCTTTGGCCTTTGCTTTGCCTTTGGCCTTTGGGGCCGGACGAAGCGTGCGCTTGACAGCCTTCATCTTTTCATCATACACGGCAAACGATGCTTTCAGCAACGTGTTCAAGGTCTCGATCTCGGCCTCATCTCGCTTTGTCGTGACAGCAGACTGCAAAGCCGTATGGCGGTCCTTCATCTGCTCGATGTCATTAGCCATGTCGGCCACCATCGCTTTTGCAAATGCGTCACCCCTGAGCAACACATGCACTAGACTTCGAAATTCTGTTGTATCAACCCCGAAACCCTGTCTGTCGGAGGATTCATAGGCTTTAGAATTTTCATGGTTCAGGGTTGATATAATTAGGGTGTTTGGAGAAAGTGATGATAATCCAAGGTACATGCCATTTCTGCGGAGCATGCTGTCCATGCCGTCCGCCTCGATGATCCGCGGGGTGCCCTTCCGCAGCAAATCTAAAGCCTCCTCCTCAGGGTTCTTCACCTTCTTCTCTTTCTTGGGCTTTACCTCTCTCGGGGGAGGAAGGTTCTCCCCACCCGGCGGGGGCGGATCATTGCTGCCTCTAGCACCGGCACTGTTGGGGACATCGAGAAGATGCGACCTTGAACTTGTCAATTTAAATGCAATCTTGCAATTGAGTAAACACAGAAATCCTATTCTCTTGAGAAATCGTAGGTGCATAGGTTTAGGCAAAGCACAGCACCCCGGTGGTCCCCGCATGGTCGAGGGAAGCATCAATGTGGGCACCGAACTCCAACTCGTCTTCGGACTGCGAAACCTCTTCCCTCGAGTCAAAGCACTTGAAGAGCTCCCAGTCCTGGCATGTAGGGTTAACGGGAGCAGGGTATGTTTTGATATCGTAATTCAATTGGTGAGGATGTATTCCATTGGTGGTTTAGGGCTTTGGGGTTCAGGGGTTTAGGGTTTAGGGGGTTTAGGGTATAGGGTTTAGGGATTTAGGGTTTAGGGGGTTTAGTGTTTGTAGTTTCAATTCGTGAGGATGATGTATTCAATTGGTGGCTTAGGGCTTTAGGGTTTAGGGCTTTAGGTTTAGGGGTTTAGGGTTTAGGGGGTTGAGCGTTTGTAATTTCAATTGGTGAGGATTTCCTTCCTTCTGAATTTGGTGCAGATGGGCTTACGGGCTGCGGCCCACCTCGTTCTTGGGCTGGTCGGGATGCACTTTCCACCATTTCCCCGAGGCGTTGGGGTCCATGGCTTTCTTATTGGTACGGATGTCCTCCGCGATAGCTGTTCCATGCCTGGATGGTTGGCTCCAGAAATCATGGTAACAAATTAAATTCTGAGGGTTTGAGGGCTGACCCTTTATGGTTAATCAGGGCATTTAGGGCTTGGGGTGTTCCTGAGAACGTATTGCTGATGGGTGGCTCGCTCTTCAGCAAATCGAACCGCTTCCAGATGTGCTTGCCAGTCCTTTTAGCCTGGTGGCGCTTCTTAGCGTTCATAACGATTGAACTTTGCATCCAATCACATCCGCTGCTGATCCACATCTCGTACATGTGGCGCATAATCGAGGTTGAGCGGCTCTTGCCGGCCTGCGTGAGCGCCTTGGCTCTCACCTCCGGTGGGCAATTCGGCGAGCCTCGGATTGACAACTCGAGGGCTGATAACTTTTAGGTGTTATGCATGTTTCGTCTCAAGAAAGAATTGATCTAGATCTAGAGAGGAACACTACTCTAAACCCCAAGCCAAATCTAAAAGAACCTTAACTCTAAACCCCTAAACCCAAAAAAACCGTATTATAAAGTTTATAGAGTATCAGCCAGTCGGCGCAAGCTGCGAAAGTATCGCATGTAGGAGTTATGGGCCTCACGTGCTTTGCGGTCCTCCTCGGATTCGTTCGCACGATCTGGCTTGTTCTGCGGTTTCCGTGCTGACTCTGTTGGGACCTGGTCTGGCTCGGTGCCTGACTCCTGCTTCACATGGATGGCACTTGCTGCTGGGGTTGCTGTCGGCTTCGGGGTCTCTGTGGGCTTCGCGGCTTCGGTTGTCTGTGGCACATGTGCTGCTGGCACACTTGCTGTCGGCTCTGGAGTCTCTGTGGGCTTCGCGGCTTCGGTTGTCTGTGGCACATCTGCTGCTGGGACACTTGCTTTGGCTGCTGCTGTCGGCTCTGGGGTCTCTGTGGGCTTCGCGGCTTCGGTTGTCTGTGGCACATCTGCTGCTGGCACACTTGCTTTGGCTGCTGCTGTCGGCTCTGGGGTCTCTGTGGGCTTCGCGGTTTCGGTTGTCTGTGGCACATCTGCTACTGGAACACTTGCTGTGGCTGTTGCTGTCGGCTCTGGATCTGTGGGCTTCTGTGGCATCTCCACATCATTCTGATCCGCTGCTGGCACACTTGCTGCTGCTGGGTGTGCTGCCGGGCTTGGCGTGGGTGCACCCGCTTTTGCTGCAGTGCCTGCTGTCAGCTGCTCCGTCAGTGCCTCGATGTCGCAAGTTGCGGGTCGTCGAAGCATGCTTTCTATCATCTGTGCACGTGCTTCGTGTTGGTCAGGTGGCGAGGCAAGCAGTGCTTGCAGCAGGTGTTGCATGGCCTTTGCTTTCATTTCTGCGTCATGTGCCCTGTTAGTGGCCTGTTCAAGCTGCTCGTGGTCGTCAATCAGCTTTTCCAACTGCTGCTCGAGATCGTCACCCTGTTTCTTCTCGGTCTTGCTGTTTGGCTCGCTGTTAACCCAAGCCTTTGCATTTGCCTCAGTGCAAGAGGCAGCAGCAAATACTCCTCCGCCCGAAGCCTCCGCTCTTGCACTGGCAAGTCCTGCTGTTACCGTAGCAGTAGCCACTGGTGTTGGCGGGGAGGAGTTCCCGGCCTTAGGCTCTGGATCCACAGGCTCAGTTGCCTTGTCGCATGCCGGTGGGGCTGGTGTGGGAAGGATTTCGGCTTGCAGTGTCGGCGCTTTTTCCGGATCGGGTTCCGGAGTCGGAGTGCTTGTCGCCCGGGCAGCGGCAGCACTAGGCTTCGACACAAACTTCATGAAGCACTGCACCCCACAGAAGATTTGCGATCCCTGCTCACAGTGTTAGCTGAGTTCATTAATTCATCATACAGCTATAGTAGGGGAAGCGATCTACTACCAGTATAAGTCTACACGGAACTATGTATCCATTAGAAAGCAAAAACAACATTAGTGAACAAGCCAAAGTATGTCTAAACCCCTATCTTAAAGCTATTGTAAGTCGAAACCCTTCTAAATATATAGTTGTTTCTTCATCTGTAGGTAGGCCTGCTTGATGGTATCAGCCGCAGAGCAGCTGGAGTTGCAGAGGCCGCAAATGTTCTGCAGCTCCTGCGCGGTACACTTCCAAGCCAACTTCAACCCCTAAGCCGTAAGCCGGCCGATCGCGATAAACAAAACCTGCCAAGAGCCGGGGCACCCAGTGTGCACAAGACAGCAAGCTAGCCAATAATCTTTCAGCAGGGCCTGTCAATAACCTTGTGAACCTCTGAAATGCAGACACATTGGATAGGCTGACAACTCAGATGATGGATTGGCGGGCTTATTCGGATTATAGTTTAATACAGGTACCAGATGGGGTCCTTCTTCTCAGACATCGGCTCATCAAGCTGTGTTTCCTCCAGCATGGTGCCGCTGAGGTCTTGAGAGAGTCCTGACACATTGGGAATTGCCAGAAATCCTTCCGAAGGATCCTAAACCCTAAGCCCTAAACCCCAAACGCTAAACCCCTAAAGCCCTAACCCTAAACCCCTAAACCTAAACCCTAAACCCTTATAATATCTAAAGGTCTGTCCTTTCCCCAGGCTCATCTCTGCCATATACTGATTAAGACTGATCGTAGTCGAAGTATCAGAGTGTTTGGGCTTGGATGACCCGGACCCAGAGAAGCTAGGAAGGCTCGGGACCTCACTCAATCCCAAGGACGTGGTGGAGTCACCGCGAAGCCGCTTGGCATCTGGAGACTTCAGTGGAGTACTGCTGGTAGACATGGGGCTCGGGGCTGGTGGTGCCCTTGAGGAGGCGGTGCCGTTCGGGGCTTGTTCCGGAGTCGTCTTCGGTTCAGGAGCCGGGGTGCTTGCAGCACGGGCGGGAGTTGCTTGTGGGCGAGGAGGGGCTTTGGGTCCAGGCTTCGGCTTGCCATGCAAGTTCACTGCACGATCAACCATGGCCTGCACTCTAGCCGACACGGGGGTCGGCGATGCGCCTGCATCGCCACGTTTTCCCATGATGGCACACAAAGCCCCAAGAATAAAACCGCTTGATCAAGAACTCACGACATGTCGCAATTGAGGAGTGTGGTGGCTCTGGGTCTTGCCAGCAAACCGTGCCCTCTGAAGGATTCCCCTGTGGTTTGGGGTTTAGCTTTAGGGTCTAGGATTTGGAGTTTAGATGAGTTTGGGATTCCAGTGGTTTAGGGGTTTCAGGGTTCGGGTTTTGTGTAGCAATGTTGCATATAAGTTCTCTTCAGGTCCTAGGATTGGAGTTTAGATGAGTTTAGGATTCCAGGGGTTTGGGGGTTTCAGGGTTTCGGGTTTTGTGTAGCAATGTTGCATATAAGTTCTCTTCAGGGTCTGGGGTTTGGACTTTAGATGAGTTAAGGATTCCAGGGGTTTAGGGGTTTCAGCGTTTCGGGTTTTGTTTAGGCTAGGACAGGCGTACAGGGTGTAATGCAATTTCACGCGATTTCACGCTTTTTCACGCTCTTTCACGCGAGACCTTTCTGAGGATGGTTTCCTGTATCATTTTTCACGCAATTTCACGCTACTTCACGCCTGGCTCTTGCACCTGCCTAGCCATACTTTGGTGATATTGCAGGGTGCTGGTCTCTATGAGGGGATGACTCTACCAAGATCTTAGGAATTTCTCCTATATAATGTACTCGGGAACATGCTATTGTATTTTAATACTTCTATATATAATACACATACACCCATCTATATATACATAATATATTATGTTTATTAGACAGCTGTATCTATATCTGGTCTATCTATATATATATATATACTAAATATATCTATTACTAACCTATATCCCGGGACCTTGCCTACAGGAAGAGCAGTGGGGTTCTACCCAGAGAGAACCGGATCCTTATAAGTCTCCTATTAGGCAACCGGTCACTAGCCGAAAAAGGAGGCCAAACACCAACAGAAGTAAACCACTGACAGCACACCCAAAAAAACCCAAGCCCGGACCCTGATCCTCTAATTAACAAGTAATAACAATGGACGGCCCAGCTGAATCTCAGGTTGTGCGGCTTTTGCTGGCCTGCGGGATCCTGGTTCTGCGCTCGTGTATCAGCTGGGCTGCTGCTGCGGCTACTGGGGCCAAATGCCAGAGGATGACTGTCATTAGATTGTTGCTGCGAGCTGATCCGACCATGCAGCCTTAAGGGCTTTAGCTGCTTTCCACGTTGCCTATATGGCCCCAGTAAGCTGCGGTTCCTATGAATTTTGGGCCACTGTAGAGTTTCGGGGGGTAGGGATTCTGCGGCTTCGGGCTTTTTAATTAATTCTTAGTAAACCAAGGTCCAAGCAGCACTGTGTCATGCTTGCAGTCGCAGACTCTCATAAATAGATGACAGGCAACAATTGTTCTAACCCCTGCCCGGCGCTTGCCCTGTAATCCCACGATCTCAAAACGAAGTTTTGGCGGAACAATGGGGCTTGGTGCCTTTGTGGTTACCCCTGGACACTTTAATTGTAATTGAGCTGACCTATCATCACATGATAATGTGGTTTCGGCTGGAGGCCCACATGTAGTCAACTAAATATACCTAGCTAAGCTAAAGAGGAATTTCACCCAAAGGCACCCAAACACCTCTCACGGCTTCTCTGGTCAGGAACAAGCGCAAGTCATGTAGGTCGGCGCGGTCCCAATTTGGCACCTCCTTGGTTAGGTTGAACCATGCTAATTTAAAATTGCTGAAGTGCTACAACACGTAATGTGCTTCCTAACCAGTTGAGTCTTGGGGCAAGAGTCTTCACGGCATCGACAATCATGCCCACGCTCAGCTGGGGCCCACGCTCTTCCTGACAAGCCACATGTACATATATAACTTAACATAGAGTCGCTAGAGCAAATAATTTTCATGGCATCGGGCTCCCTACTAATTATAACCTGCCTCCTGTCTGTTGTGATCGAGATGTAGATGGGCAACCGCACGTGCAAAACCTTTTGGATAAATCGCAGTTTCTGATAAGTTCTTCGTGCCAGTCCTCAGGTTTGGTTGCAACGATTCTAGACTCCACTGCTGCTTCCAGATGTGCAGAAAGCCTTTAATGGGACAGCCAAGGCACACAGCTGGCAGGCCACGGGGTCGCTTGACTCGTTTTACGACCCTGGCCGCTCCTTCGGCGAAATCCGTTTTTTTCTTCCGCGGCATGGTGTTGTGGATGCCGCGCAACCACCTCCTTATCACTAGTGGTAGCACTTTGTAGGGTGTCTAGGGTTTAATGATGTGAACTGAATCATATAAGGCTTGCACGAGCATCCCATCAAATAGGAAGCCTTGGCATTGCTGGCTCCATAGAGGCCCATCCAACTTAGTCGCAAAGCAAACATATTCAGATCAGTGCATGAGACATAGTTCAAGCAACGATCGACCGTACTCACACACGGGCATATTGGTGTGACAAGGGGCAAAGAACAAAGGTCCCAATCGCCTCCACAAAGAGTTAAGACATCCTTCAGGAAGATAAAGTGGGGAATGTGTTTGAGGGCACTTGAAGCTGGCTGCTCCACAGCCGACCAAACTTTGCGTACTGTTGCCACGTACAGAAGCATGCAAAACCTGCTGCAAATCATATTTGCAATCGTCACACCTCGGATCCAGAGTGTCTGGGGAGGCAGACGAATCTATTTCAGCTCAATTGGACATGCCTGTAATTAGGCTCCACATGTATATGATTGCAGTTGGGGAGCTGGGTCGGCCCTCAAGGCCCCATGGGTTTTCGAGCGTGCGCCCGTGAACTGATTTGGACATGAAGATCATGTTGCAGCATGGGTGGCCGCCCCAAAATAATCCTCCAGCTTGAAGTCGCAAGGTTTTTTTCAGCAGGTTCAGAAATCCTATGGTCGACAGAATATTTTCTTCCACCGGGAAATTCAGGATGTCGTAGGTCGACCTTGGAATTTTTCCCAAGTTCAATTGCAGCTTGATACCGACCTACCCAAGATCCTAGCTAGATTCGAACTTGAAGCACATAATTGAGTGCCTTACACACGCTGTCCCATCTCCTGGAAGGCGCTGGCAACATGACCCACCCCAGAGAACGCCTCCAGCAGCATCAAATCCTGAGCATGATTAGAAGTTACCCGACAAGATAGCTATTTGATCGAAGCCAAGGCATCGTCTCTGCACTGCGTATCGCCGGCCACCGTGGCGACATAGTGCGCCGCTTGCAACCTGAGGCATTGACTAGGCCACCCACACAGCCCCAAGTCTTGAACCTTTAGGGTTTGATGGGCTTGCTTATGGGGTGCGGGCTCCATGGTTCTAGGAAGTATTTTGAACTGTGTGCTTCATGGCTTAGCCCACTCCCTTCTGGCAGCTTCTTCGTATTGCATGCACCTGCAGTATCCTAACAAGTCAAGTGGCAAAAGTGTTGGCACACCCAATGCCACCAGCATGGCAGCAGAGGAACCACTCAGAGAGAGTGGAAAAATGGCCTCCATCCCTGGATGCCTGCCCCTGAACTTGGTATGTGTAGCCCCGCCTGAGTCACTCCCCGCCCTAGCTAAGGATCAAAGAGCCCGGCGTTGATCTGCTTCTCGTGTCATGACTGAATCGAACAGCAGCAAGCACAAGTAACACCTGATATGGCGATCAAGATGTTGTTTCGCGGGGAGCAGCATTCGAGAACACCATCAAATCAGAGCAGCTTTGCCACTCAACCTACCCTGGACAGATCTGCAGGCTTGCCCC
This sequence comes from Symbiodinium necroappetens, assembly GCA_905231915.1. Lineage (NCBI taxonomy): Eukaryota > Dinophyceae > Suessiales > Symbiodiniaceae > Symbiodinium > Symbiodinium necroappetens. Next base: position 7,125 of record CAJNJA010081408.1, on the reverse strand, counting down.
AGCTCCAAATAAGTAATATTACTTTGTCTATTTTGTGCACAAGCTAGAAGCGAGCACAAACTGGAAGCATTTCGGTGAGCTTTCCGGTTGTTCTGGGGTACAACTAAGAAAGGTTTCAGGGTTTAGGGTTTTAGGGTTTAGGGGTTTGGGTTTTAGGGTTTAGGGTTTAGGGTTTTAGGGTGTAGGGGTTTTGGATTTTAGGGTTGTAGGGGTTTGGGGTTTTGGGGTGTGGTTGTTGGGTGTTTTAGGGTTAATTAGGGTCCGAAGTAACCATCTTTACGTGCCCTTATAACCTCTATATATATATATGTATACACACATGTAGTTCAAACCTCAAACCCCAAACTCACTATATAGAACCAGATATATATATATATATGTATGTATGTATGTAATTCAAACCCTAAACCCCAAACCCCTGGGACCTGAAACTAAAAGCCTTAATCCTGAACTCTGAAGCCCCGTGAGCCCTCTAGTAGTCTAGAACCCAAAACCTGAAAGCCCACACCTCTGAACATAGTATTTCGTGCATGCCGTGTCTGTGTCTGCCCACTGATCCTGAAACACATCTACCGATCAAAATCGCAAGGTGACCATCACAGGTGCACATTCAAAGCCCCAGCATCCTAAAGGAACTATTGCCCTCACTTCGGGGTGTCAAGTGAGACCTTGGAAATCATCGCCCGCACGGCCTGTGGGTCGTTCGGATCCGCATGGGGCAGAGGCTGGATCCATCCTCCTAAGAACATCGCGAGTCGCCAGCCATAATCCCAGCCGTGCTTCCTCCAATTGATGGCACAGCCACCCGACTTGTGCCCCACCTAAGCAGATTCGTGTTCTCAGTTTAAGAGCAGGCAAGAGTGCATGCACAAGCACACACCCACACACATATATACATAGATATAGATAGATAGATAGATAGATAGATAGAGTTCGATCGGGGCACCTCAATGCCGTGCACCGCAGCAACCTGTTTAATGTAGTCATTACTGCGCGCGGTCACCACGTAGAATCCATTGTGGTTGGGCAGGACTTGCAGCGAGCTTCCAGCAATAGCCGGATCGTTCACGGTGTAGGACCTCGTGAGATTCACTAGGCAAACATTCCGTGATGTGTTTAAACAACTTGTGTTGAGTACAACTCCATGGCTAAAGAGTCGCTGCCCGAGATGCTTTTGTTTCAGCTCGTGCTCAGTTGGCAATCGGAGGCCAATGTTGTTCAGCTTGTAGATCTCTTTGTGCACATCGGCCACGGTGAGATTCTGCGAAAAATGCACAAACACAATTATCCGTACCATGCATGGATCAGCTTCAACACAAGCAACATAGTGTGCCTCCTTTTTTTGCTTCTTCTTTGGTGGGCCCTTGTCGCTCGCGTTGCCTTTGTCTACACTGCTGGCTTCAGCGGGGTTGTTGTCGCTCCCCTTGCCTTTGTCTGCACTGCTGGCTTCAGCGGAGTTGTCGTCGCTCGCCTTGCCTTTGTCTGCACTGCTGTCTTCAGTGGGGTTGTCTTCGCTCAGCTTGTGTTTGCATGCGCCGTTGGTTTCACCGGGCTTGCTGTCGCTCGGCTGGCTTTTGTCGGCAGCCGCATCACTTGTGGCTGTTGGCTTCTTTGGGCCACGCTGGCCTTTGCTCTTGCCTCAAGATCACATGCCATGAAATTGCCGCACGTGTACGCGAACTATTTAATTTATAAATTGCATATATCTTGCTAGGCATTGCTGCTGACAGGGCACCTTTAGCCAAAAGCTTCGAAGCCTTCTCTTCCCTGGCCTCTCTCTTCATCTGCTGCTGCTGCTGAAGAACGGCTAAGCTTGGGTCCAAGCAATCCATTGCCTGTAGCTGTGCATTCAAGACCTGCTGGGGTGCTGCCACTGCGTCTTTGTCCAGCAGCACGTCCTTCGCATCCTGCCGTCATTTCCAAGTCGATTCCATATTGATGTGCGTGCACACACACACATGTAAAGTCTCCCACTTAAGGTTTTCAAGACGGTATTGTTGGTACGACCACCACATGGACACACGCATACATCTACGCACCCAGACCCTCCAAGGTTCCTCCTCTGCAGATCCTGCAGCCACGTTGGACTTCGGCGCTGGCACTTGCGAATCCTGGAGCGAGGTTGCATCAGGTTCTCTAATATAATCCCGGGTATGCATTCTTATTATAAGCCCGATTAGTCCGTGATGCAACTGTTTAGGCGTTGGGGCTTAAGGTCTACAGGGTTTAGGGCTTGAGGTTTGGGGCCGGGTTTAGTGTCTCGGCTTAGGGGTTTAGAGTTTGGGGCTTAGGGTTTTTGGAGTTTAGGGGGTTTGGGGTTTGGGGTTTAGGGCTTTAGGGGTTTGGGGCTTTAGGGGTTTAGGGTTCGGGGGTTAGGGCTTTAGGGCTTGAGGTTTAGAGCTCTCGACTAGCCTGGGGCACAGCAAAGTTTCACAACAGCTTTGCACACAAGTCGATGAGTAACTATATCTCCGATGTCCTGCTTCTCTGGTGCTGGAGCCACTGGGGACTTCGGCGCTGGCACTTGTGAATCCTGGAGCGAGGATGCATCAGATTATAATGATCCGACTGTTATAAGCCCGATTAATCCGTGCCACACATCAGGTTCTGCCAAAGAGACCTATTCAGTACTATGGTTATAGGGTTTTTTCCTGTTAGGGGTTTAGGGTTTAGGGATCGGGGTTTAGGGTTTCTGTTCTGGAGATATCGAGGGTTTAGGGTTTCAGTGCTGGAGATATCGAGGGTTTTATTCGAACATCGGGGCACCTTTTTTAGGGGTCCTCCGGAGAATGTTCCCGTGGTTTAGGGTTTAGGGGTTTAGGGTTTATGATGTAGGGGTCCCTTACAGGGTCCGTTGTTGTCAAACTATACGTATCTCTCACCTGACCACCCCAGCGACCCAGACAGACACATCTGCACCCAGACCCTCTCAGTAGCCACTCTCAGGTAAGGCGTCCTTCTCTGGTGCTGCAGCCAACGGGGACTTCGGCGCTGGCGGCGGCACTTGGGAATCCTGGAGAGACAAATCCAACTAACCAAACCCAAACCTAACTAGAAAAAAACCCTGTTACAATCCCTACATACAAGACTGATCCTTCCGATGCGGAACCCGAATTCAAGCCCAAAGCCAGAACACTCGCCTATCTCGGGATCCTTGAAACATAAGCATATACATCAACCTATGGACAAGCTGAGACTCTTGAAGGCTTGAGGACTTCTCGAGGCCCACCAAAGTAGCAACTTAACTACCGAGTAAATATGCCAACCCTAAAGCTTGAACCCTGATGGAGAGGCCCGTGAACCCGAACCCTGCCCCTAAAGCCGAATTAAATCCCAAGATGTTCATATCTCGGAGCCCGTGGCACATGGCTTTAGAATCGGACGAACACCAAACAGCATCGGACCCCAAGTCGAACCGGTCCCTAAACCCAAACCCTCTATAGCTGTATGTTGCCTCTGATCATTCAAAGAATATGAGTATGCACTGTGGATTAAATCCCGGTTGTCCTCCATAGACACCTCTGCCGTGCCACACTCGCCCTTGGCTGGGAAGTCGAGGAATGCATTTTAGGGTTTAGGGATTAGGGTTTATAGGGTTTAGGATTGGATGTTTCATCATTAACTTTATGTCTCTGGATCTAACTCTACTGTATAGCTCAGCTAATTTCGAGTTCTAGGAAGCCCTAGGATCCCGATCGGAAGTGTATGTCCATGGCAGTACCATCTGAATGCTCGTGATTCGAACGGAGTCTCGATTGTGGGAAATGGAATTGGGATGGGGCGCTAGAGTTTGCGACAGTCTAATTGGGGAAATTCGCGGCAAATATAAGGATCGCATAGATAATTAGGGCAATTAGGGTTGCAGGGCCCAGGGTTGAAAGTAGAGGTCGAGATGTGTAGCTGCATTGCAGCCAGACCCAAAACTCGAAACCCAAATTCCGAAACAATGTATTGGGGTACAGGCGGGCAACAAATCCCAGAATCCCAGGTTAGGCTGCTCGCCTCTCCATCCTCTTCGATGCTGTCTGCTGCCCCGGAGTTGGACGCCTCGGCAAGGAGCAACAATTCATATTATCAATTACATGGTGGATACTTTTTGGTAACATTCGAAGGCACCTATTTTCCAACCTGGACAACATATAGTAAGAATAGTCCGGGCACTTCTACATCATCTGCATCTTCCTTCGCCTCGTCGTCCATGCTGTCGGTCGTAAAGCCAGGCACCTGGGATCAGGCATAGAATTAGCATGCTGTAATGATACTCGCACCCTAGACTTGTGGTGTCGGTTCATCGGCAAGAGGCGTGCACGGCTTCTCCGATTTCTCCGATCTCTGGTGTTGCATTGCCCATGGGCTCGAAACCCGGACAATACGATATGAAGGTCTTGATCGCCTGCATCTCCTCGCTCCTGGTGTGAGTGTCTCTGTGTGTGTGTGTGTCTGTGTGTGTGTGTGTGCGTGCGTGCGTGTGTGTTGGTGTGTGTGTGTGCATGTGTGTGTGCGTGTGTGTGCGTGTGTGTGCGTGTGTGTGTGTGTGTGTGCGTACGTGTGCGCCCTTTCATCTCTAGGTTTAATTTGAATATACCAAATCTGAGCACCTCTCCTCGCTGCCGTGGTGCGCTTTGTCATCCTTACACACAATGAAAGCATTGCCCGCAATCGACCACCCTGGAGACCTGCCCAGTCCTCGGCTTGAAATTTTGCCAAGATCAGAACACGTATGGGGGCGAACCCAATTATATCAAAGAAGCCCACACTAAAGCTGACGGGATTCTTGGATGTCCTTTTTCAGGAGTTTCCTCAAGCGGCCTCCCGGGCCTGGCACCATGCTGCCCAGGACCAACAGTCCTCTTTCTCGGTTCAACTTCAGGAAGGCATCCTGATCATGTGCTCGGAAGGGTTTGGGAATTTCCGTGATTGTGTGGTGCACAGGTTTGCAGGGTAGCTTATTGCACAGTCAAGGTTCTCTAAACACCCCGGGCGAAGGAAAATCCAGCTCCAGTTTCGCAAGCATCGAGATAACGATTTCAAAGTTCAACTTGACCTTGGCAAAACACAACATACACTACTCCCACATGTAGGTCACACAGTCCTATATAATCAAGTGCGGACTGGTTGCGTCCCGTTCGAATACCCCTGCTGCCATCAGGGATTCGTCCGTGAGCGGGATCACCACGTGGGCCTGCCAGCAGAGCTGAAAAAAAGGGAGGACCTGGAAAGGAGATTTCTGATATCATGGGCCTGGTCTTCTCGAATGGCATTCCAGTCATACTCTGCAGTAGTGGCATGCAGGACTGCATAGATGTTGTCCGCCTGGATGTCTCTGGCCGAGGGTTCCTCAGAAGTATCATGATCGATATGAATATGACTCTTTCAGAATTCTGGGGCATACTTAATGCTTCGAGTCTCAGTGCTAGCCACATCCGACATGGCCGTGCTTGCTCAGCACTATTCTGTGCTGGCTAGTCTCGGGCCCCAAAATGGCATCTATGACAACCGCCAACAGTAGCTCATAAGTTGGTTTAGGGTTTAAGGTTTAGGGGTTCAGGGCTTAGGGGTTTAGGCTTAGGGTTTATAATTTGCCCGAAATTCAAAGCCCCCTGAAAACAGCCATAAGCCGCAGCACGAGCAATGCACGGCGGAGGGTGCACCGTCCTGTGATGAGATGGAACTCGGTCTCTTTGAAGCCAGCAAGCGCTCTCTGCCCATTGCTAAAGCACGCTTCATATCTAATTACACATATACAGCTTATTGAATTAAAGCTAGGGCTAGGGGGCACAGAGGGGGTGTAGACAACACATGTCTAGACCGAACCCTGGAACCCCTAAACACCGACAAAATCCTAAGGGAGGCCTTCGAATCGAATTCGAGGCTTCGCACCTAGACCCCATCAGAGCCCATTATCCCTCTATACCATATATTTTGGGTATTATAATATAGGGTTAGAAATAAGAGTATATATATATATAATAAGCTCGAGACTTTTAGGACTCTCTGGGTCTATCCGTTCTGTGGATTAGGCAACACGGGGAAGGGAGTTGGATGATCGTAATATATATAATTCTAGAAATAACCGAATACAAGGGCTTAGGGTTTGGGTTTAAAATTTTGAGGGTTTAAACCTCGATCGGGGAATTTGGTGTTTAAGGGTCGAGGGGTGCTACTCTCCATAATTGCAAGATGAAATTCAAGCTCATGGCAAGTAGTTGCTCTGCTAATTAGCGGCCCATGAACTCCTTCAATGCTGCAATCTTTGTACAACAACGGCCAACAACTTGAGCACGCAACACAAGTTCACATGTTATAGTCCCGAATAACGGAAATCTCAGAACCCGCCCTTGATTTCGGATTAGGGTTTGTAAACGCGCAATAGGGTTTATATTATTATACAAGGAGTACGCGTGACGTGGCCACAGGTCACAGGACGCCGCGGCTACTTGCCGCTGATGCTGCGTCTGCCGCCCCGTTGCCCATGCATGGTGCTCGCGATCTGTCGTCGGAATGAAGACGATGATTCACCGCGCATGTATGTACACGCGTACATGCACGTGATCATGCGAAGTGTGTGGTCTGCTGCTGCTGCTGCTGCTGTTGCTGCGTACTGCTGCTGCTGCTGCCACGTACCACTACCACGACCGGATTCCGGGGTTTGGGGAGGTTTGGGGTTTAGGGTTTGGGTTTCGGGAGTATATATTCCCCGGTGCCAATTCAGTAGCGTCAAATGAATATTTTCATTTTCCGCTACTAAATTCGGCGTCGTATATCCGGGGCATATAAGAATATTTTTCCAACGCACGCGCACAGAGTGCTGTGAGACTGTGCACTTGCTCTATAATTTGCAAATTGGTGTACTGGCTATCCACGTCCTTGCGCTGGGAACGCTTATGTAGTCATGCAGCAAGGGAGATTTGACCGAATTATGCAGATCAGCCTCGGCTTCATATCCGCGCTCTTAATTTTATATACTTTATATCGTCCCGGTTCTTCGGCATGTGATAGCCCCCGAGGACTCATTTTTTTAGGACTCGATACCCAACCCCCCCAAAGACCAGGACTTTCACCCGAGACCTTGTATAATAAGGACTTGCGAGCCTCAGGGTTAGGGGTTTAGGGTTAATTAGTGTC